>SMOB01000289.1:0-99709 GCA_007388105.1 Coniochaeta prunicola
AAAAGGTGAGTCAAATATGGCCCGGGCTCAGGGGTGAGAAATGTGCTAGGTGAGACCTCTTGCAAAACTCGTTTTTCGACCTCTTGACGCGTGTGAGGGTCCAAAGCCAAATGCGGTGGTTATATTCAACGAACTGCCTAGCTGGAATCTCCCTACGGTGCGAAGGTTTCGATAAGGAAGAAAGACAAAGGAACGAGTTATTTCCCCCTTCGTCGGGGACCCCTCTAGTACCCATCTCATCATCCGGAGGGTGATGATCCTCCCTTGCTCCCCTTTGGTAAGCCAGTTTTGCTTTGGTGTCAGGTTTCCTGCAGCGCCGGGGCTGGGAATCATCACTTGATTGGTCACTCGACTGTGGCTGAAGGCGCCCTGAAGCCACTCGGGCTTTCAGCCCGTCACACCGCGCACGCGCAACCGCTTGCGCGGGTGTGCAGTGGTTATAGGCGTTTAGAGTTCTCTATAAGGATTCGAAAACAGGTAGAATCTTCGAGTTTGGACGAAAAACGGCCGAGTTCTTAAAATCGTTTGTATCTAAGATATTATTATAAGTAGTAGGTAAATTATAGTAAGACTTTTGTTTTATTATTATCGTTCGTAGCAGCTCTTACTTTTAATATCGACTTAGTTAATCGGAGACTTAACTACTGGCGAGCATCTAAAGTGACTGTAAACGCCTTCGAGAGAGGCTTGTTTACCACAAAACTCCGAGCATTTGTTGTGTCCCGCTTACGAGATTGACATCCGGTGCCTCCAATGAGCGTGATCTTGGTGACCTTCAAGCCAGTATCAAACCCAAAGGTACCGTTCGCCGACAGCACCTTGTCTCTGTATGTGAAGTCGACTAAAGTGAACGAGCCTTGCTGGATACTGACACCGTCGTCGATGTAAAGACGTCCCTTTGCTGTACCGTCGGCCCCAACCGGGACGAGTAGCTCGAAATCTTGCTTCCTTAGCTCCGTGGTTGTCATGGTCGAGTTAATCCTCAGTGGCACGATAACGCCGCCACGAAGATACAGAGGAATGTCTGTCAAGCTTTGGTCCGTTACAGTCACAGAGGAACTGCTGCCGCGAACAGTCTTATAGGTATACCAGTCATAGAAGATATCGTTGGGAAAGTACACTTCCACACTCGTGGCATCTTCTTCGGTTACGGGCGCAACCAGGAGGGCTGGACCATAGAAGTATTGCAAGTCGAGAGCGAAGGTCTTGCTATCGCCCGGATACAGATAGAATAGCGGGTTGATAAGCGGGGTCCCGTCGACCGTTTGTTGGTAGAGCGCCGTATAGATATAGTCCAGAAGCCTATATCGAATGTCGATTGCTTTTTTGGCGGCCTCAGTTACAGTCGGCCAACGGTAAAATTCTTGAGGTATGGAGGGCGCATAAGCGTTGTGGTTACGGTAGAAGGGGCTGAAAGCACCAAGCATGGCCCAGCGTGCGCAAAGCTGCTCTGTAGTACTGTCACCGTATCCACAAACATCGGAGCCGACCATGGGCACCTGATACACCGAGGCGAAGGCCATCATCGTCCGGATGCTCCACCGGTAATGCGGCCAGTCGGACAGATTGTCTCCCAACCAGTGACCGACCTTTGATCCTGCACCTGCATAGGTTGAGCGTGTGATCACCATCGGACGAAGACTGGGTCGGCGCGCAAGCATCGCTTCGCGAGATTGTGCCGACATCATTGTGCCATATATGGAGTGAGTGTCGTACTCGGCCAGTCCATTTTCGTGAATGAGGTCTGTGTTGACGGTATGATTTGAAATCCCACCCTGTTCTGCGTTCAAGGAGTCCTGAAACGCGGCCTTGTTGTGGATGGCATACTTAGGGAACAGTAAATCCCGCCCTGGCAGGCCCAATTGCTGGCCATTGCCCTGGCGTGCAACAAGGCTGGTATGGTCTATGGCATCTCGTTCCAACATGAGGCCGGCCTCAGGAGTCAGAGCAGATATTGCTGATTCGGATCTCTTACAGTCCGTGCCAACCGGCTGAAAATCGCATGGCCAGCCGGGCAGTGGCCGTGGTGGGCTTCTCACTGGAGGAGGATCGGGTGGAAAGCCAACGGCAGCAGCAGCGGGATCATCGCAGGGAAAGTTGCAAGGGAAGTTTGACGGTTCGTTCATGTCTATCCAGAGAGCGTCGATGTCAACCCCGTCTGTAGGCGAAAAGAAAAGGGCAAACTCGTTATTCCAGTACTCGCTAATATTGGACGCAAACCAGTCCGGAAAAGCGGTGATGCCGGGCCAGACAACGCCCTGCCAGATCGAGCCGTTGGCCCTTTTGAGAAAGATGTTGTCTGCGACACCTCGCTCAAAGGGGGGATATGGCTGGTAAGCTACGGCGGGATCAACCATGACGACGTAATGTTGACCGCTCTGGTGTAGGTGGTCGACCAATTCCCGCATCTTGGGAAGGGGAAATCTATCCGGATCAAGTGAGAAGACCTGCACACACGTCAGTATCAACAGCGTCTGACCAACGTCTCAAGCAAGACTTACGCGGCGGCGATCCATATAGTCGATATCAGTCCACATAGTCTCGAGAGGGATCCCAGCCTGACTGTAGTTGTATACAACCTCAGCCACGTCAAAGACGTCCTGATAGCCGTACCGGCACTGGTGAAAGCCAAGGCCCCAATACGGCTGCATGGCCGGTAGGCCAACAATCTCGGCATATTGCTGAGACACTTGAATGGGACTGGGTCCGGCGACGAAATAGAAATCCAGGACTCCGCCAAGGGTATTGTACTCCAGGTACTGACCGGACTCAGCAGTATTATTGATCATGACGTCCATACCGTTAGAGTTGACGAAGAAAACGCCATGAGTGCCCGTAGACCTGTGCTCGAAGTATACAGGGTGATGGCCATAGAGATTAGCACCGTTTGGAATTCCGTAAGCATCCTGAGGCCAAAGAGTACGGATATAATCTGTGGTATTAAGCCTAAAGGGGTCTGAGTGCTCGCCGAGCCCATACAGGTTTGGATTTGGAGGCAACTTCGTCCTTAGGCGGAGATACTGGGATTCAAAAACCAGACTCGCGGGAGAAGTGTCGAACAGGACCTCGCCATTGTCAGCACGCGAGACGGTGAAAGAAAAGGGCTCCGCCTTATAGGCGAACTTCAGAACACTGTGGGAAGCATCTCTTGTCGAGGAATCTGGTCGGGGCAAGACCGATGAGGGCACCTGGTAAACCTGGTTCGCCGCATCCTGAATCTTGACATGGAGACGCGTATCTGGTGTAGTACTAGTGTGAGTTGAATGTTCACGAGGGGGAGAGTGATTGAATGTTACCAGTCTCGTATGTGACTTGCAAGACCAGATTGTCCAAATCTTGCCCGTAGACATTGCAGGCTGCTCCAGCGAGCTTCAAGTCGGCGGTCAAACCGGTGGAGCTCGTCTTGACATTGCTAGCCTTGTAGCCGGGGCAAGCTTTCAGAGGGTTGTCGCTCGGGTAGTCCCTAGACAGGATGGCAGCGATAGCTAAGGGGGCTGATAGCCACAGTGCCGCCAGACTGAGTCTTGCCATGTCACCGTCCTCCTTCAAAGAAACGAGGAAAGTGTCGTGAGAAATGCGTGGCAAGCACGAGTGTTGCACAGGTTCCAGACATGATGGACGAAAATGACCTTCTTAACATATCTGACTATTACCAGGGGTGGAGATTGAGGGTCCATCGATTTCTCCGGGCTTGCCTCGATCCCGTGAGAAGTAAGACATGCATCAAGTGATAGCCAACTTGCATACCCACGACAACTATGATACTGGATAGTATAACGTACAGACAGTACGGGCTAGTTGCAGCATGAAAGGGCCGTTTGGACGGGTACCGCAATGCCGGCTCCTCATGACTGGCCCGCCTGGCCAAAGGTCAGGCCTATGGTGACATGGTCTGCATTCGGTGCCCGCCCGCAAGTCGTCTTGCGGGGTCCTTCTCCGCATTCGCGATATGCCCGTCGCTGAACTGGGTCCATGAACCGCGTGGAAACCGGTGCACGAGCCTGACGAGGTGGGAGATTCGGTCTCGGTGCGAGTCTTGAAGGTTTACCACGACTGCCACGCTGCTCCACGTAGAGGACATAAAGCGGAGGGCTTACGCCAAGCTTCGATCGTAGGGAAGCTCAACGGCCCGAATGCGGGGTAGCTAACGTCCGAGTGCAACGTCTATCCATCAATACACAGTCACTTTCTTGCACTAGTGAGTCTGGGGGAAATACTGGACCAATCACAGAGATCCTGAAAGACCAATAAGAACGAGCAATTCGAGGTTTAAATGACAATGCAAACCGCACAAATACCTACAGCAGGTCTACCGTGGTAAAGGTGTGAGAGAAAGTCAACGATTACTTGCCCAGTGACCAGGGTGGAGTAGGAAAGGCGTCACCAGAGCACTACCTAAGATACCTGGCAGACTTTCATGAGGGCACCGCGGCGCTTTTCCGCCCTCGCCATGCGACACGGACGCGAGACGAGGCCTCGACTTCACCACAACGAAAATAGTATACAGCAATACGCGCTGTTCGTAGATTAAGTCTAGACCCTCGTGTAAAGAGCCAACGTGCAAAATGACGCCTGAAGCGGCTGGCTAACTTCACAGCTTGAAGCCCACGCTGGTGGCAGTGCGTTTCTCGCCAGCCACCTTGTTGCCATCCACGTCAACCACCTCCCCTTTTCTGTTGATGACCCTGACACCGCCCTTCCTGAGATCGGCCATGGTATCTTTTTTCTTCTGGGCCTTCTTGCTAAGAGCTTTCTTTCCCTCGCCATTAGCATCACCGCCGCTCTTCCTGATCCTTTCCTTTTCCCTCCTTCGTCTTCGCAGCTTCTCTTCGCGGCTCATCTCCTGCCTCGCGACAGGCAGTCCACTGCCGGCTATGACTTCGCCCTGCTCCGCGGTATCCTTGCTCGGGTTATACACTTCCTGCGGTGCAATCATGCTCTCACCGCCATGTACACCCTGGGCCGTCGCGGGTTGAGCATCTTCCATGGTGATGGTCGCCACATCAGCCACGACGGTCAGGCTTGGTGCTGCCGGCTTCGGCTTGTAGTGCCAGCTGCTAAGGGCGTCAAGGCGAGCGCAAACGTCCTTCCACATACTTTCCACTTCCTTCTCCTCGCGTTTCAGCTTTTCGTCCGTCTTGCTGACATAGGCGGCCGGGTCGGTGTTCTTAACGTGCTCTTCCTCGTAAATTTCTGCTAGACTTTGCTTTGCCTTCGAGTCATCCAACTCCACAAGACCACGGCGGGCGGCACCGTTGGCCAAGTCGGACGCATCTGGCCGCCGGCGGACGAGTTCGTCAAACTCCCCGGCCAGAATGCGTCGCTTGATCAACGCTTCCAGCGATTCCGAAACCTCCTCAGTAATGACGGGAACAGGTTTGCCGACATGCTCGAAAGCGAGATCTTCCCCGAGAAGGGAGTTGATCGGTCTCTCAGTCCCAGTGGTCTCGCCAGAAAGTGTCCAGTCCCGCTTCGCAACAGCTTCGGCTTCAAGCTTACGGATTTCTTCTGCGAGCTTCGCTTGCCTACGCTCATGGGCCGAGCGCCTCGACTTGGGGTCGCCGACTGACACATCTGAAAGGGCATCATCTGAGTCGGAAAGTTCGGAAAGATCGTCGAACAGGTCGCGACGAACGTTGTCCATAGCTCGCTCAACTTCGCCTTCATCTGGCTTCTGTCGAGGCAAATAGTCTGCAGACTTTGGCTTGGTTCCTTGTGTGATCTTCCTAGCCGGTGGGGCAAAAAAGTCCTTATAGAAAATGTCGTTCGCAGTGAGGTCAGGTCCGTCGTTTAGTGCATCGCCGACATCACCTTCCATCTCATCCTCACTGAATCCTTCCGGTGCGTCGAGATCCATGTCTCCAAATGTAGGTCCGTGCTCATCATCATGCTCATCCTCGCTCCCCTCGTACGCGTGGGCCGTTGCTTCCTTCCTAGGTAGCCGCTTGGAGGCGCTTTGTCCCTTTTTCAGGCTGTGGCGCGGTGTCCGTGCCATTGGATCGGCGTGCCAGTCAGGTTCTTCCTCGTCGCTGGCATGATCCGTGTTCGGGTCAGCGCGTGCATCTTGCTCCTCTAGCCACTGAGTCTGCTTGTTGAATTCGTCAAGAGAGAAAAAACCATCATTGAGGCCATTTGGATCCTCGATGAAGCCAGTCGAAGGTTGAGCCAACTCGTCGTAAGTCTCTTCAGCGTGAGCTTGGTCGTCTCTCCAGCCTTTGTGTTCAATGTCGGAGTCTGCCCCGGATCTGTCGGATAAGCCTCGCTCGTCTTCAAGCTCGTAGTTTCCTCCCTCTTTGTCATCGTCTTGCTCTTCCTCAATTTGTGAGCTTCCTACATTACTGGATAACCCAGAACCAGAGATGCTAGTATTTTCCTCGTCGTCATCGGCTTGCTCATCCGCGCCAGCAGAGATCGAATCGGAGGCGGCGTCGTCGTGTTCGTCATGACTTGCGAGGCTATTAACGGAATGTGAGTCTTCCAACACGCTGAGCGACCCTTCTACCTCTCTCAAAGCAGCCGTGACGATCCTCTTGGCTTGCTGCCATACTTGGCCCGTCTCGAACCCATCAACATGTACTTTTCGAATCTTTAATATCTCAGCCTTCTCTCCTCCTCTTTTCCTCTTGCCGTAACTCCTGGCCCGTTCTATCTGTCCATCTGCCACTTGCCCGGCGAAGGCATCAAGCGTGTCCTTGGCAAATGCTAAAGCAGCGGCACTCAAAGCTTTGGGGGGTTGGAGAAAGACGTGACGGTTCTCAGCCCTGAGGGCATCAAACAATGGAGTCTCATATTCCATTGACACAGTGCTGGTCCGGTCAACACCGGTTGACGTAATGGGGAAGGTACTCGTCGGATTGTGCTGAGGACCGGCTGCTGTGAGAGTGTGAGAGGTGGAAGTCAGCGACGACGAGGAGGTGCTGGCTGTCCCTGCCATTGGGCATCAAAACGTCACTGTCTCGATGAGAAGAGTTGAATCGAGATTATCTTCGGCCCGGTTGAAGTACGACAGCGTGGTGTTGAAAAGGGCTAGAATAGACGTTGCTATTCTGAGGCTGCCTACTCCAATCCGGTGCTGGATTTGCCAAACAAATTTTTGGCGGTGAGGCACGGAAAATGTTCCACTGCACACCCCGCTTGCTGTGTGGACCCCGAGTGGGTGGCGGTGGGTTATCCTTATCAAATCTTATCTAGAGGTAGGTGTAGGTATTTCAGTCCTATCGACAATCAGGACACAGGTGACATATCCCCGTCTGGAATTAGTCTCAATCAAGGCGAGTTTATAAGTCTAAAGGATCTGACGAGTTGTCTTCCCTGATCGCGAGCCGGGAGTATTTAGAGGCCGTAGAGACCGGACATTTTGACCGATCTTCAATGCTGAGTAATTGAGATTCAAACTCAATGACCCGGGCAGCAATGGTATCCATGTTTTGCGCAGAATAGCTACCAGGTACTGCATGTTCAGCAATAAACTACCACGCAGCTTGTGATGGACAAGCTTTTGGACATCTACTTCTAGATTTCGCCTCTGCCTCTCGAACGCGGGCTAGGGCTGTCATCATGGGGTGAATTCTCAAGGCAGTCTCCTCGATATATCGTCCGTCATTCGAGGATGCGTCCACCTCCGCCCTGTATGCCTGCCCCTGTCACTGTGTATCGCCCTGTCCCCCTGTCCATCGCCGACATGCCTCGTCGCAAGGTGTTCCACGAGCATTCCCCCGATGGCATCGCCTCAAGACCCAATGTCGCCCGCTCTTTGGGCCTTGTCTCCCCTAAGAGCTCCTTGCTTGTCGCCACCCTTGCTCAAAGCACCGAGGGCTGCAACACCTCGCGACGTAGTCGCAATCCGAGCCCCTTTCTCACCTTTCCAAGTGCCCGGCTGTGACCTCGCATTCATTGCAGCAAAACCTCCAACTTGAATTGCGGCGCTAGCAGCCTTTTGCCAGCTGGAGGACAAGGCCTTCTTCTCCACCGAGAGGCCCGGGGTCTTGTGCCGCTGTATGGATGCTAGCCCGTGGCCACCTGCTAGTATAGTGCGCCGTTTGCTGGATGAGCTCTTTTGCCCTATTCCTTCGAATATTACGAGGCTCTGTGCCCTAGTAGGTCGTCGACCATCTCGTTCCAACTGTCGATCCCCATCACAGCCATAGCCGACGTTAAGATCGCTAACCGATATCTCCTTGGAATCTTGAATGCAGGGCCGATTAACGATACCATATTCTGCTGAAGGAGGTCGCGCTGGGAGGTCGATAAGAAGCCGCCACTCATCCGTTGCAGTACTTGTCTCGCACTTGAGGTTCGAATGTGGGACATTTGATGACGTAGGGGCGAAGACTGCCTCGTCGAGCGAGCGGAGGCATGGGAGCCAGGCCAAAGTGCTGTACAAGGATCTCTTCGCGTGCTAAAGGGGGTTTTGGAAATCTACAGATCCGTAACCCGACTGTCTGAGAGTCCTGGATGCCTTTTGTGGCCCACCAACAGGGGTAGACGTTTCCCTAACAGATGTCATAGTTTGCCGGTTTGATGTATTCATAGTCATCGTACTAAGACCGGATAGTGCCATAAGCGCGTGATGTTCGATTCGGCTCCGTTGGCATATTTTGTCCTTGAGATGCCCGAGAAGTTGAGTTGGGTATTATTAGCGCGGTCGATGAGCCCTCAGGGTCACTAGGGAACTACTTGTACAACAAGGGGTCGCACACACGGCAAAAGGCATTGGCGCGGCATATATGTAAGGGTTCGGCCGCCTTGTATAACACTGAAGGGCAATTTCCCTATGGACAACAGTTACGTCAACTGACAAGATCTGACAATGAGTAGCTAGTGACATAACAACTAACATCTTGGTGCCGGTCTCGGCATCTAATTAGGAAACTGGGGGCGGCTAGCAGCACAGAGACTCTAGGGGTGTCCATAGTCTCTGGCAAAAGAGTGTTTTCCAGCGCTGCTCAAGCGTCCCGCATAGTGCGGCTATTGACGCGCCCAGAGAAATGCAGGGACTTGAGTGGACATGTGGTAGCCTGTCGTCTGCAGGAGATAGTTCATGCTGCGCCCTGTCGCAGCATATAACTCGTGGACAGTGGGCAGGTCCAACATCACCGCATGTTTTCGTCGCAAGGAGTGTGCTGTCGAATTATAGCATTGGGTGGCGATCATCCAACCCTCTCACTCAACTTTCAAAGCTGGGTACTGGCGCTGCGTAAGGACAGAAGACGCATCTGGAGTATCTTCCGCTCGTTATGGGAAAAGGAAAAGAAGCGCAAAAGACACCAGGTATGCTACGGTGAAGAAATCTGTGATGTCTTGAAAGACAGCACTCAAATCTCGTCAATGTTGGTGGCACTTATCATAAAACCCGACACCGAGAATCAAGAGACAAACAACCTTTCGTTGTGTTAGTTATCAAGAATTCCTGCTAGCAAGTTGGACTTTGGGTCGCACCAAGGTTTGTGTGTTCATAGGAATCGACTAACAGACTCTCCATTGTTCTTGAGACCGCATTTTCCAAACCGGTTCGATATAATCGCGCTTGAAAAAGACATGTTGCCGACTCATGTCGTCGGCAGGACCCCGAAAGTGAAGTTGGGGGACGTACGGCTCTTTAGCCGACCGGCGCTTCACTACCGAATCCTCTAATCAATAAGGTAACATATGGTCTCCCGTGTGTTGCTGCTGCATTCCACTGCCGGCTAAAACTCTAGCACGGCTTTCGTGAGTGGTTGATCATCGTATTGCTGCACCGAGTGATGAACAGACAATATAGCAAGCCCGTTTCAGATAATGACAACAATTTAGCCATCAATCACCCCCAACATTGCCTTTTTGAGGATCTTCCTAAGCAGTACCGGCACGATGGAATGCAGCAAAGCCTTTCACCACCCAGACTTCAGGTTCACCGAGCACCACGGTGACATGGTTAGGGAGCTTTATTGAGTGCGATCGATAGCATCGCTGGTCATAACCAGAGTGAGGCGACAAAAAGGGGAAACTCTGTTACTGTCCTTGATTAGCCTCTGCTTTCTTTGAGAGAAATCGAATCGTGGTTGCGCAGACACTTGGGTGATACAGAAGAACCAGAGGCACACTATAGCCGCCTAGAGTGACGGTGTTGACTGCATAGTGGCTCCACTACACGATCCCTCACCCATACGCCGGCCCGGCCGTGTTTATTTCGCCTCCATGAGCACGAATACTCCGCAGAAACTCTTGGCAACCGGGCTGCTACCCCATGCCGGCTTGTAAATCTAGATCAGGCCCTCCATAAAGCTAGTTGCCGATCTTGCTCTTCCCCCCACAGCTCTTCCCCCTTAAACGATAGTGGCTTTACAAGGGCATCTCGCCTCGATATGGCACGGCGGAGGGAGTGAGGGAATGGAAAGCGGAGAAGGAGCCACGCATGATGTGCAATAATACATGGATATTATCACAACAGCATGTGAGACTTTACCACACTTCCCCACACTCTCCTTGCACCTCCCTTGGGCCAATCCCAAGTCGGCCCGGCGTGTTCAATGTCTGAGAACATATGAGGTCGATATAGACCAGCCAGATGAGATCTGAGAATCCCACCAGTAGTCCTTCTCGGCCGCTGGCCAAAGCCCCGCATCCCATATCCGCCTAGATTCCTCACCACGCGGCTCTGGTCTTGCTCGGAACTTGCTGGCCGAGGTGGCTCGCGAACGACGGGCCTGGTTTCCTGATTGCAGGCGAGCATCAGACATCAGTCTCCTGTGCTCTAGGATTGCACGGTTGACTAGTGGCGAGACCGACCTAAAGGCGTGAGGAAGGGTAACTGCCTGTCATTTCCCCGGCGCTCCACCGATGGCGTGCCTCTTGTGTATAAAGCCCAGCCAGCCGCATCCGGTTTGTCACAGGACACTATCCCCAGACTTGTAAGGAACATCAACATCAGGTGGTCTTGTAGCCTAGCATGAAGTTCACGCAATCCGCGGTCCTGGCCTTCGCGGCTACGGCCGTCGCTGCCCCCTCGGCAACTACCAAGGATGAGCCAAGACAGGCCGCATCCGGGTGCTCGTCCGCCGTCACCCTGGACCCCAGCAGCAATCCGTTCAAGAAGTACACGCTTCACCCTAACAAGTTCTACCGCGACGAGGTCACCGCGGCCGTAGCGCAGATTTCCGATTCGAGCCTTGCCGCCGCGGCCGCCAAGGTAGCCGATGTTGGTAGCTTCCTGTGGATGTAAGTCATGGAGCGGGGGAAATAGAGCAACAGCTACCGGGGGCATCCACTGATTCTGCCACTAGTGACACCATTGCGAACATTGCCAAGATCGAACCCGCTCTCACAGATGTTCCTTGCGAGAACATCCTCGGCCTGGTCATCTACGACCTGCCCGGTCGTGATTGCGCAGCCAAGGCGTCCAATGGTGAACTGAAAGTTGGCGAGATCAGCCGGTACAAGTCCGAGTACATTGACCGTGAGGAACCCCATCACCCAGAGCGCAGTTAACAACGAGTCAAATACGCATACTGACAATTGCAGCCATTGTCAAAATTCTCAAGGCCCATCCTAACACGGCCTTTGCGCTGGTCATTGAGCCGGACTCCCTTCCTAACCTTGTCACCAACTCGGACAAAGATGCTTGCAAGAACAGCGCCTCCGGCTACCGGGATGGCGTCGCTTACGCCATCAAGAGCCTCAACCTTCCTAACGTCATCATGTACCTTGATGCTGGCCACGGAGGTTGGCTCGGATGGGACGCGAACCTGAAGCCCGGCGCGCAGGAGCTCGCCAAGGCTTTCAAGGCTGGCGGCAGCCCCAAGCAGCTCCGCGGTTTCGCCACCAACACCGCTGGCTGGAACGCCTGGGATTTGTCTCCTGGCGAGTTCTCGACGGCGTCGGACGCCAAGTATAACAAGTGCCAGAACGAGAAGATCTACGTCGACACTTTTGCTCCCGAACTCAAGTCTGCTGGCATGCCAAACCACGCCATCATTGACACTGGCCGGAATGCCGTCACGGGTCTGCGCGCCGAGTGGGGTGACTGGTGCAATGTCAACGGCGCCGGCTTCGGTGTCCGTCCCACGGCTGACACCGGAGACGAGCTTGCTGACGCCTTCGTCTGGATCAAGCCCGGTGGTGAGTCTGACGGCACTAGCGACTCTTCGGCAACCCGGTACGACAGTTTCTGCGGCAAGGACGATGCCTTCAAGCCATCTCCCGAGGCTGGTACCTGGAACCAGGCGTACTTTGAGATGCTGCTCAAGAACGCTGTCCCGTCGTTCTAAGTACTCTTTCCCGCATACTCTACAGCTGCTCTGAGGCACGAAAGAGAAAGGAGTCTGGCCCAACAAAGAGGAACAAGCAGCACTTTTCCATGTTTTTCTTTGCGACAAAAAGGAGCTGATCAAGGTCCTTCACGGAGTTCCGAGGAGAACATGAGTTGGTTCTTGCGTCCGTCTCTCGCTTCGGTTGTTTTGTACATATACAGTATATAAAAAGCAGCGTCGTATATATGTGAATAGCAATCACGCAACTCAAGGCTACATTTGGGTGAAATGGTGAAAACTTAGTGTGGAAAGCGAGAAGTGAGGTGGAAGTAAACTACATAGGATGTTTGTATTTCGGCTGCCTTACGTAATCTCAATTCTGCTAGACCGACGGTAGAGGTAGATTCTGTGACAGAGGGCCTTGGTACCTCGCGCACCCCAGCCAAGCACCATATTTGACCTTGAGATTCTGCCCGCCCCTAGACAACTACTCATCATAACCTGTGGGCGTATTTCTCTCTCAATTCTAGACGAGCGTTCATGCTGGCATTATGCAGGAGGACGCCTGCGTGCTCACAATCCACCGGCAGGTGTCCAATCTTCAACATTACCACTTCGCTTCGGTCTCGACATCCATGCCGGAGAGATTGTTTTGAGGCGTTGTTACCGCGTTTTCATGTCAAGCTATCTTCTTCTAATTCCAGATGGAAACAAAGACAGGGCAGTGATGTCTTTGCCCGCGAAGCTAAAGTTCAGGGACTGAAGAGCCGGGCTGCCTTTAAGTTACTCGAGGTGCGCCGACCTTCCAGCGACGTATCACAATATAGCATTTATTGACTTTGATTTCTCGAATTAGATGGATGCAAAATACAAACTCTTCAAGAAGGGTGCTGTAGTGGTGGATCTTGTACGTGGCGTCACTCTCTGAGGCCGTTCTCCGATGCTGACAGTGAATGCCAATGTCCCAGGGTTACGCTCCGGGATCATGGTCCCAAGTAGCTAAAGATAGGACGGGCCCCAAAGGACTCGTGGTTGGCATAGATCTTATACCAGCCCAGCCGCCGCGTGGTGTTTCCACCATACAAGGCAACTTTCTGTTGCCGGCTGTACGCAATTTGGTCAAAACCTTCGTCGCCGAAAGCATTGCGCGTAAGGAATTGCTACAACAGTCATGGGATGTTGCACTTGACAAAAGCGCCGCTGCCGCTGCCGCTACCCAACAGACGACCCGGGAAGGAGAGAAAGGGGTTGACACGGGTCCGGTGCCAGACACGGGTCTGGAAGATGTGGTGCTCGTCGAGCAAACAAGCTATATCGATGCTGAGCGACTAGCAGCACGAGACACTGTCGTTGGCAGTGATGACGCGAATCGGGGATTTGAACTAGACGACAAGAGAAGTGCCAAAGGGGAGAGATTTGTCGATGTGAGTGTCTACAGGATTATCTGCCACTTCTCACCATACAACGATACTGACAACAGCCAAACTCAGGTGGTCCTCAGCGATATGTCAGCACCCTGGCCCCAAACGCATGGCTTCACCATCCGCAGCTTGAGTAACCCTTATCGCAGGATGATGAATACAAGCGGAATTACCTTTAAAGACCACGCCGGTAGTATGGTGTGTACTTGTTGGCTCCTAGTCTTCCCTATCCTTCGTACCACACACCAACACCTACCTTCCTTATCTGTTACTAACGGGTTTCGGACTAGGATCTGTGTTACGCCGCCCTCTCCTTTGCAAGTGAGACCCTTAAGGCGGATGGCAACTTTGTCTGCAAGTTCTACCAAGGCAAGGAGGACAAGGGGCTGGAGAATAAGCTCAAAAAACTGTTCAAGCGCGTATGTCGCGAAAAACCAGAGTCGTCACGCAGTGTGAGTGCCGTGCACCTTACCCCCTTTGAGTCATCACCCATTGTGTTGCACCAGTCTTGCTCTAAATATCCGTGATCCCTGCCTGAAGATAACTCGTCTGTTACCAGACGCTTAAATACAAATACTAAAAACAAGCCGGTCTAACTTTTAGGAATCGAAGGAGGCCTACTTTGTGGCGTTGAGAAGAAGAGCAAACGTGACGCTGGAAGGTATCGAGGCAAGTTGAATTGTACAGGGATCCTCAGACAATATCGAGAGACGACTGAGTCTTGAGAATAGAGCAATTAGTCTGCAAGAAAGGCTGTATAGCAGGTCACCTGAGAAGAATCTGCATATACACGGCTGTACAATACCGCCGTGTAGAGAGTGTTAGAGCAGAGACACAAGACAGAGGGGCATAAGTGGACTTGGTTGGCGAAGATTGCTTCTCAATTAATCCTCGCTAGACTTTTTGATGATGCCCGTTCGCGCCGAAACCATGCACAAGTGTCCCTCTCAAGCACACGCGAGAGATCCACGCTGCCGACTGTGAGACCGGGAACCAGAACCGACCATCGGGAAGCATAATAATGTTACTGAGAACCCGTTGAAAAGCCAACTCCATCCGCCAATCATTACGGCATTTTTAGACCTTGAAACCGCGCGACCGTCTGCGTCCACGAGCTTTCTCGAACTTGCGGCCCTTCGACTCCACGTAGGGTTTCTGTATTCGAGGTCAGCTATCAAAGATCTTCCCAAATACCTATGAACAGAGCAAGTATTTACCTTGTGCTTGTGTGGCCCAAACCCGAAATGCCTGACCGCCTCACGGGCGTTCTTGGGTCCGCGAAGGAGGAGTGTGTTGGCGCCAGTGGGCTTCTCAAGCGCAAGCTGGTCGAGAGTGAGAGTCTTGCCTCCAGCAGCGAGGATGCGTGCGCGGGCCGTTGCGGTGAAGCGGAGGGCAGCGATGTTGAGCTGAGGAACCTCTAGGAGTCGGTTGTCGTCCGTGACGGTGCCGACAATAACGACGGTCTTCTTCTCATTGCCATTCTTGACGTTGGCAGCAATGCGAGAGAGCGACATGGGAGGGCGGTTGATTCGGCTCATGAACAACCGGCGAAGGACGACCTTGTTGAAGGCAGAGTCGGTACGGCCTATGGTAGAGTAAATTTTAGATCATTGAAGGACACAAGACGGCACACGGAGTCGACTTCGCCAGGCAATGGAGCAGCGCGAATGGGCGGAGGGACTTACGGGCAAGGAAGCGGTAAAGCTTGACAAGAACCTTGAGGTAGACATTGTCGCTCTTGGGAGCTTTGCGGTGCGTGTTCCGCACGTGGTGGCGATCGAGATCGATACCTGTTTCACCGAAAAAGTCCATGGTCAGCCTTACGATCTGGTATGCTCAAATTGGCTCAGCAAGCTGAAAGAGAAGACATTGCGCGAAGCCGTCGATCCCATTGTCGCAGAGCGACGGGCCTCGAGACGGAAGCACCAGATATCTTCACGATCAGAAGCCGGTTTGCCATGGTTCGCAGAAAGGAGATCACGAGGATCTCCCTCCACTCGCACACAAAGGCTCTAGAAAAGATGCCTCACGTACCCATCTTGAAGGTCGACTGAGATTGGCGACGAAATCCGAGTCGATGGGTGCGAAAGTTGGTTGTCGGCACTGGGCGTTGAGGTTCGGAAACTAAGTTCGATTTCGAAGACAAGATTTTGGGTGGATTGAATTTCTGGATGTGTGGGCGGTGAGATACGGCAATTAGGGTCCCGCTGCTTACTAAGTTTTTGTCGCTGCCTTTGGACTGGAGCTCCATCGACCCACTCAACTACCTCCACTCTGCATTATCAGACATCGAGTTTACCACTCCAACGGCAGATCACCTCCATACCTTGGCTTGGGATTTGATTAAGTACGACTCGTAGCCCGCCCCGGGCCGCCCGTGATTGCTGTGCTATGCTATGTATATACAATGCATTAGCTGGGCATTCTCTCAAGCGTACAAAGCCTGTCTGCCCTCTCTCTCACTTAAGGAGTATATAATGCTATGCAACATAAATGCAGCAAGCCTATTTTGAGGCCCCGGAGATCTTGGCTGTATCCCTCTAACGCGCATCGACGCCTCAGTCGCAGATACCTTCTATAGGAAACTGCTCCCTCTAATATCCTATTCTAGCATTGGCCCGTGCACTGTCATACTCTCTTCATGTGCCTCGCATCTCAGCGGCCCAATGTGCCAGATTTTCGTCCGCCATCGCAATTCCAGAGGTCGGAATGATAAGCGTCACCTTTCCTCCTGTAGCAAGGTTTAATATATCTGCTCGGTCGGCGGACAAGATATGATGTGGAGAACGCGAACCACGGCGGAAGTGGTCGACGAAGGTCTAGGTAGCTGCCACGCATCGGAATACCGACTTGGTATACTTCAACGCAACAAAGTTTCCTCTTCGGGCTTCAGGCTAAGCAGGAAGTCACGGGTAACCTCAAAACTCAGCCAGCTGGAAGCCATGCTGGGGGCGACTTTGAGAAGATTTGGCACAATGCCCTTGTAAAGGCCCTTGACACCCTCTTGTGTTACGATAACCCGGACTGCGTCTGGTATTGATTTGTATTGATAGCCGATGCCAGACATGGTATTGATCTGGAAACGTCGGCGCAGAACATCGCTGTCGATCATCAGTAAGTAAGTAAGCCAACTTCGCGTGGCGAGAGTACCTACAATGGATATGTGCATGTCTGGGCCACGGCCCCTGAGATCGCACCAGCGAGCAGTTTTCTCACTGCGTCCGGATTCTTTTCACCCTCGGGTGTCAAGACTTTCCGTACGTGCTCATAAGTCATGAAGTTCAAACCCACATATGGGGCGACGCCAGCGACTGTGGGAATAATGCCCCTGTATAGCGCAGCGAAGCCTCCCTCTGTCTTGTACATGGTGACCATTGTTGTCCACATACCGGGGAGCTCTCTCGGTTTCTCGAGGACGGCAAACGAGGCTGATTGGATAGATAGTCGCGTCCGGACAATATCCAGCGGATATGTGAAGGTGACCGAGGTGATACCAGCCATGCCTCCACATGTCAAACGTGCGAGAGGTGACAGGTCTGCGCCAGGATATGACTCAAAGATGTGCTGCATTGACATACGAGGTCAGTACAGGCACAATAACGATCGCGAATATCATAAGGAAACAAAGAGCATGGACGGACCCTCTTGTAGAAGTTGTAGCTTCCGAACTGCACAGCCGAGTAGGGCACGATTCTGATGCAATTGGTACCGTTTCCCCTCATGAACCCCCGCCAACCTTCTTCCCGCCACATCTTCTTCAGCGCCTTCCCAACGCTTAATTTGTACTCATCTCGCCCAGCACTTTGGATCTGGAACAAGATCTTCAGGCGCTCCAGTGGTGAAACGACCGTCCTCGAAACCGCCCCGGCCACACCACCTGCACAAAATGCTGCGGTGAAGGGCTGAGATACGATCTGCCGGGCTTGACCGAACGGTGCGGGAGGGGTCGGAGGAATTGGCGGGTTCGAATCCAGAACATCAGTCTTTGACTAGAGGGCGGAGGGCCCAGACGGTTAGCCGAGTTGCATAGCGACTGTGTAGCATGACAGGGAAGAGCTAGCGTTCAACGCGAGGGAGGCTTACAGCTGACATTGTTATGGATGGAGCAACGCGCGATAGAATGAAGGATGGGCGGCGGTGACGCGCGGAGAGATGGAGCCAGCGCAGGGGGCGGGTATGCGGGCGTCACGGAGTGAGGAGACGTGGTGGCTTTGCGTCGGCGTGTGCATTTATATTCTCTTTTTGCCCATCAGATATGTGTGAGGCTACCTAGGATCAGACTGCCAGCGAGTTGACAACAGAATGTCTGGATCTGAAGGGTTGATAATGCCAAGAGTCGAGGTGAGAAGTTACTGGACTTGAACGATCGGCATCGAGGAGGTCGACATGTCCGGGCCGCGGACAGGTTGGCCAGATCGAGGATAACAAAGGCCGCTACCTGGCTCTAATCCCGCTCTTGTTATGTCGATGGAAAGCGATATTGCTACCGGTAGCTAGGAAAGAACCCGGTAAGGGCAGAAGGCGTATGTAACGGAGCCGAGTTTGAACGAGATGTTTGTGGCCGTTGCTGCGGCGAAGAGTCGAGCGTGAGCTGGCACCGAGGTTTCCAGAGTAGATCTGCGACGGATGGGCAAACAGGCGGAAATCGTCAATGGAGAAGTAGCAGCGTCGATAGGTCGCTTTCCGAGGCTTGAAGGGTAGTGAGAGCTGCAACGGAACCAAAGACAGAAAAAGTGTGGAGTCTGATCGTTTAAGGTGGCTTAGAGTTAGGTACCTTGGAAATAGGGGAGTTTAGGAGGAGCCTACGAGCTATTCTATTAGGTAAGGCTAATCGATGTTAAGGGAGGATGCTATATTTGTTGGAGGTAAGGTACCTCGCCATAGGTAAGGTAGGTACAGAGAGTGAAGGTGATGTTGTCATTTCTTTTTCCTTGCATTGGTTTGCTTGCTTGATATGCTCGCGCTGTCAGATGATTTTAGAAGAAAGGTTGTCTCCAACATGCTTCCTCCATGACATTCCTAGGTAAGGTACCTACCAAGGTACCCGGGTACTTATCTACTGGCTAGTCAACCCCTCCAGCAAGAGTACCGGTACATACGTCTGATGTCACGTTTGACTAACAACTTGAATATAAGAAGGGAAAGACCAAAACACGAGGAGAATGACGACGTAGGGACTTACTATCTAGATTTATATCTTCTTGCATAGCAATTCACCTTGATCAGCAACAGAGAGCCCCGTACTGTTCTTAAGACAGAAAGTGCAGCTGCTGCCGTTTGCCCTACTCAGTCGGCTTTGGCAACGGAAGAGATCGGGAGCTGCTCGACTGCAGGTCCTAGTCTAAAAAAGGACCTGAGATAAGGTACCTGAGTACCTACCTACTTACCTTAGCCACAGAGGTAAAGTAGGTCTGATAGAGTACACCGCACGACTTGTAGGTCCCCAGTCTTACTGTGTAGAGATCATTAGCGCCATCGATGCCGCGGATTCCTAGCCAAGATATGCACGACTGCCAAAGAAGTCACTGCTCAGTAGAATACCGCACAGAAGCAGGGGGGCACCCATCCACAGTGGTAGTGAAGGTATTCAGGACACCTGGTTTCATATGAGTGCGTGGACGAATTCCAGAACAGCAGAAGTTCGGAAAATAACTCTAGCAAACTCGTTTTTCTTCAAGTTTCTATGCCTTAGGGGCGAGAAATCGCTCGATCGATCGAGATTCTACAGATCGGGTTTCGCTCGGCGCGTTTCGTCTCGTCGCGTGTGCTCGCCGTTGCAACCGTGTACCATGATGCCCACTGTTCTTCCGTTTACGATGCAGGAGATACTCGATAGCGGATCCGTCCAGGCCCGACTCGACACTAGAAGAAAGAGAAAGAGGTTGAAGAAGTTTAGTGACGGCGGTTGTGAAGACCGCCTCCTCTTCATCAGCAGCCCCGCGAAATGGAAGATTGGAGAACCAAAGCAATACCGGAATGAGAGACTCCGAACGCGATTGCGAGTCACTACACCTACTCCGCAACATCCAGATCATCGTGAGCGACAGGACTGTCGAGGGCTGTTGAGGGAAGTTAGTCAAGTTTTGATATCCTGGCATAATGGGCATCATTCAAATGACATACGCTTTCGCTCATCACCATTCGCCCCGTTCTCTCGACGGTCCTCGCGATCATCCTTGACATCACGGTCGCGGTCACTTAGTCTGGTCAGCAACATTCATATGTCCGAAATTCCATAAGGAGCGTACCGAGGATCCGGGCTGCGAGAACGGTCGCGCGTGTCACGCCGGTCACGGTCGTAATCGCGATCGCGCCGATCGTCTTTTCGCGGAGAGTAGTCTCTTGTGCTTCGTCGCGGACTGGGGGAGCGGCGACGAGGAGAAGAACGTCGTGGACGATCACGATCACGGTCACGATCAGTGCGATCGAAGCGCCATGAGGCGGAAGGTGGAGTGCGGGCCCACTGAAGGTACTGTCAGTCAAACTTGTCGGGAATTACCTGGCTTGAGCTCCTACCTCAATCTTCAAGATATCGTCGCGACCAATACGCTTATTGTGCATCTCATGATACGCATCATCAGCATCGCGACGATCCTCATACTCAACAAAGGCAAAACTAACGACGCAGGTTAGTGATAAGCACCATGTCAAACCCGGTGATTGAGCGAGACCTACAGTCTGCTGCTCGCAGAGCGCGGAGCGGGGATATCGCAACGGACAAGTCGGCCAAAGCTAGCATCGGGGTTCTCGTCAGTACCTTGTACAAACCATACTAAAGGGGATACGTAGCGGTTTCCAGCCGAAAGAGAATGCATGCTTCGATAGAAGCCTGCCATGTCCAGCAAACGAATAGGGCCGGTGACTCAGGTAAGGTGCGCATCGCCGGCCGACCGCTCGATCGCAGGGGTAGACGCGAAAATCCTGGTATGAGCCACATAGGATTTCTCGAATGGATCAGAACGGCAGCGCGCCGGCATACGTAGAGGAAGCCGACTGGCGCAAGGTGGAGAGAGACGAAGCGCAACGGCGTAGAGGAGGGCGGGGAATTATCGAAAGGGGAGCGGGAACGGGGGTGGAGGACGACGAGGACGAGGAAGAGGCAGGAAACTGTGTATCGAAGCTCGCATCGCACTCGAAGCTGACGATCGAGTTCTACCGACTTGGTTGTGTTAGAACATACCGCTCGAACTCGTACGCGAGGTCTCGCGCGCGCGTGCCGTGGCTGAAGCCAGTAACGTAAAGCGTGGTGCCGCCACGAGACATTACGGTAAAGGGAAGGTGTTGATGATAGATCGGTCGCCAGAAGGTGGACGGAGACTCGAAAAGTGATTCCAAAGATGAAGTCGCCGGGGCAATTAATGGGGCAAGCAGGGACGAGTATATCGTCCAGACGGATTGGACAGAGAAGGGTCCCAAAGTAATGATGTGAAGAATAACAGAAGCCACAGAACTCTGTTGATGGTTTACTGGCAACCAAATGGGCGCGATGCAGTGTTGTGGAAATGAAGGTGAAGCTCATCGAAAAGTTTCCGAAGCAGGAGGCACTGCGCCTGACGTGAGAGGGAACGTGGTTGCGAAGACCTGATTGGCTGTGAGCTCGTACTGTGACATGGGTATGTGCCATCCAGCCACTTAGCCGAAAGTTGACAACATGACTCAGTGTGTACACGGTCTTTAAAACTGTGCTTTAAACTTTGAGACTTTCCTGTATTCAGCTACTTAAAGGGGGAGTTTCCCAATATCTGCTTCCAGGGGATCACTGTGACAAATATCAGTCATTACCGGTTACTGAGGTGGACATCATCAAACTATTAGGTCGATTTGTTCGTCATGGCCGGAGACAAGATCCCTCCCGTTTATGCCCTTGACAAGCCGGCAAAGCTGGACGATCTCTTGAAGCAGGATCGAGGCGAGGACTGCCTACCGTGCAAGATCGTTGGTGCGTAAAAGCCACTGCTCTTAGCAAGCTACTTTCACCAGGCTTCAAGCCACAACTGCATCCAAGTTACGGTACTAATCTACATGTCTAGGTGGCGGAGCGTTCCTGGGACTGGCCGCTTACAGTTACCTCTCGGGCACATCCCAGCTCGAGAAAAACAAGGCACAGATCATCGCAAAGAGGTCCATGTTCGGCATGAGGAGCCGCAAACTCGGGATCACAGGTATTTCTCTCAGCCTGGCCTTTTTAGGCGTCTGGAGGCTGGTCAAATAACCTGACTTCGTGTCTACTTTCCCCCCTGCCTATCTCCAAACTTCACCCCGCCAGACGCTGAAGGCTGAGCTGGGAGACCACGGACCCTGCGGTCATCGATGTTCAAGCCGAGGCAGACGAAGATCCGGCTGCTTGAGGGATTCGTATAGCCTTTGCATTGCAGTGGAAGCGCCACCGCTGTTGTTCTATACAATGGGTCCAGGATCCTCTCTGCCCGCTGCGCACGTGAGAGACTTGAAGGTGCGCCAGCGGCACAGGTATTGTCAACAGCGTTGACTGACCTTAACGGGCTGTGTAACCGTGCCGGAGCTTTTGAAGTTGGGGACTCCGTGTCATGATACGACTCATTGGCCGCCAGGAGTGTCGCTTCGTCGGGCTCTACAATGAGGGGCTATTGTACATACGTACGATAAATATTTCGGTACCGAGGGTTTTAGAGGTAGAATGCAGCCAGGCTCAGCGATAGAACGCCAATTTAACAATTTCCGGCTCTGAAGACCATCGATTGGAGGGGACTCGGGTTAATGGCGAGCCCCTTCTAATATGAACCTCTTGGATAAGCTAGAGAAAACTGGCAGCACATAATTCCTTATATGGTTCCTGAGGTCTCCAAAGATGCAGGACAAAACGGGACAGATGTATCTTTGATATTAGTACAAACGCATAACTGCCCACCCATCTTATTCACAACAGCCTAGCATCGCTCGGTGCCTTTCCTATTCTACAAAGAACGCCGTCGAAGAAACGAACTCGGCGTGACCTGCATCATTGGTAATGCGCCGATATCTGCTTCGTTCTGTAGGACCTTGAACCACGACGGCCATTTCATAGCAGCTTGGCGGCCTCGTCTACCTCTTGATGGAGCTGTTTTGTGGCGTCTTAGCCATTCATGTGGCCGCTCGACAAGGAAGCAACTGCTTGAGCTTGAGTTCGCAAGTCGTATTCCCGCGCAACCATCCTCTCCGCCTCCTCCAGTACAGTCCTGTGCCAAGAATCAAGCTGGTGCTGCTCGATGTACGTTCGCAGCCGCGAGTCTTCCCATTTCATCACATCGAGAAGCTTGCTGCGGAAGTTCTCATCCATGTCATTGAATCGGCGGTCGACACGGTCTGTGAATACGCCAACCACTTCGGACGGCTTCATGACCGGATAAAACGACTCGTCTGTTTTGTCTGGCGCCGGAGAACGTGGGTTAGTTGCTGCCCAGAAGGCCATCGTGGCACTTACACACATACGGGCACACTTACGATGCACTGCAATGGCAAACATAGCCGAGAAAGCTGCGGTCGCTTCGACGGCCTCCAGCTGGTCTATGTCTGCCTTGTTGTTCGTCTCGTTCACTTTCTTCCAGTCATCGCGGAGATAGCACCGTCGCCAGATGAGGCGTTCTGCGTTTCTCCGGTCCTCTCCCTTCAGCCCTAGCTTGGCGACTTGCAACGCAAGGTAGAACTGGTCTCCCATCTCTTCGGTATGTTCCGATTTGAGATCTGATAAAGTGAGAAGATCTATCAAACTAAAGGCATCAAGTGCCTCGTGTTTGAGGAGACGGAACATCGCGTCTTCAAAAATATCCGCGAGGACCTTGTGTTTTTGAAGCACCAAGCCCCCATGGGCTTTCAGAGCGAGCTCTACCTCGGCAGACTCGTCGATGGCTAGAGTGATTGACGGCAAAATCTGTCTATAGAGGGAGTCCTGGACCTTGATGATGTCAAGTTCCCGGTTGATCCTCTCAAGACTAGTCGTACTTTTGGTTCTGCCGCTATCATCGTTGCTGGTGCTTGCTCTTGCCACGGGCTTCTCCTGTTCGGCCAAAAGTGCCAACTTTCCGAGGCTGAGCTCGATTTTCTTGTTCCACACCTGCTGCTCGCGGGTGAACCCTAGATTGAGGAGTGTCTCCGCGGCATGGTCAATATCATGTTCCCGCTGAACGTCATTGATCCACGATATCTTGGCTAGTTCCGGCTTCGTTCGCAGGTACTCGGTAGCGTAACCTTTCCTGTCGTATGGGAAGTCCAAAACAGCCTGTATACCACTGGTGTCAAGGAGAACTTCGTACGCCGGAAATGCAAAGTCCCGGCCATATTTATCGAATAGTTGGCCGACCTGTTCTTCTGTGGCTGCAATTTCTGCGTGAGCAGCATTCGTAGGAATAGCTCTGGCCAAAGCCTGCTGTCTGGTGTCATGGACATGCTCCACCAAGAGTCTGGCCATTGCATCGAACGACTTGTTCTCCTCGGCCAGTTCGACAGCTTCACGCCACAGCCCATAGTCCTTCAATTTCACGACTTTGGCATACGAGTCGCTCTTATATGCGTCGCTACACACCCTGCCGTAACCCCTGGTCTGATCGTCGCCACTCGATTCAGCCCACTGTGCATACTGCTGGAGCGATGTGAGGTAGACCTTCGTCAAACGCGGTAGCTGTCCTCGCACCGACTCAAGGAGTGAAGGGTCCACGTCTTCGCCCGGATCCTGGAGATAGAACTGATCCAGCCACGTGTAGCAAAACTCCACCAAGCGCTTTAGATTGTTGGTGATGAAGTGTGTCGCATTCCAAGGCTCAGGAATACCGGCGCCAGCAGACCACGGCTGGACTGCATACAGCGCGGAATGACTTTCCCGGTAGCGAAGTGCCTCAGTCAGTGAAAGATTACTGATAGTGACAGCTTCGTATATTAAGCGAGTGATGCCTGCATTGTCGGTAAGCCGTTCTGTGTATGCATACTTGATTATTTGATATCCCCAGGCGACAAAGATATCAAGGCGCCAGACATCGTGGATAAACCAGTGTCGAACAGGATCGATTTCGCCGATGGCCGGATTGGGTTCCGTCTTCTGCTGCTCATTGATGTAGACAGCGGTCTCCGATACAACGGTCTTCTTGTCTCCAACCGGCCGTTGAGCGAGAAACTGTTCATGTTGTTTCCAGATCAGAGTGGCTACGGTCATCTTCTCGGCATTCCAGAGCAGCAACCAACGTGTCCTCTGGTCAACATCACATTTAAGGACGTTCAGATGCGATATCAGCTTCTCCAGGTAGTTTAAGCGAGTCCGCATATTGCTCTCTAATGAGGCAGGCAAACTGGTTATGAAAGGTGTTTTAGAGCTCACAATCTCATGGCTGAGTTGGACTGCTGCGTCACCGATTTCCTTGCTCGAAAACAATAGGTTACTTTGACTTTCGAACACCAAGGGATTGTCATCCTTGATGCCGAAGAAAACAGCTTGCTCCAATTTGCTCTTTGCAGTTAGAGCTGGCGGTTTGTCGCTGACGAATCGGTCAATGTCCGCAATAGCCACGCGAACAACACCTACGCCTCGGACTATAAGCACAGTCGTAGGGTTCTTGGTTTTGTGCCTATGAGACCGGGAGTCGTCGGGAGCATATCCGCTCGGGAAAGGTTCCTCCGTGCCGGATCCCACGATTTCAAGCACATCTTCATCTCGAAAGTCGATGACATCCTCAAACGTGGCGGGAACTATGCGGCTGTCCTCCTGTAGTTGAGTCTCTGGGGATTCCGGTTGCGAAGCCAGGGAAGCAATGACTACAGCGCGGTCGAACACAACGAAGGCAACCAAAGCAGGCCTCGGCAGGTAGATTCGCGGCTTCACTGGCGCTAAACTCCTGATGGGACGGCTGTACGACGTAAGAGGCCGTAACATGCCGACCTCGAACGCTCCAGCTGAAAGAATAACCTCAACGAGCGAGTACTGCTGGTTGTGCTTGGTTCCGAATGATACAAGGAGTAATAAATGTTGAATAGAGTCGTCCTCGGAAGAGATAGCATCACTAAAGCTGCTAACTTCTCGGTACCTCTTCTCTACCCCGCGAGGGATAAATGTGAAATCGACTAACTCGAGTGCATCCGCAGAGACTCGTGCGTCTGTCTTCTTGGCAGCTTCAGCTAGGGAATCCCGAATATCTACTTCGACAGAGGCTTCGTGATGTCCTCCACGATGCAGCCGCCACGCGTGTAGCTTCCCTTTTGACGTGGCCGCGACTATTGTCCGTTCTCCAACGTTGGTACCGTGGTCTGCATGGACTGCTGCTAGGTCGCCTTTCATGGATGAGGCGCTGAGGGCGTGGCGTAAACTCCCGAGAAAACCTGTACTGGCGCCGGGACCACCTCGGAGGAACTGAACAGAGATAGCAGGCCGGCCGTGGTTGTCCCTGACACTCATGTATGCCAATCGACCAGTGCTGAAGGCGAGCACAAAGCCGGCAGATTCAGCATTGACAAGTTGTACCACGTACTCTCCGGAGAACATGCCGTGAATAGCGTCTTCTACACCCGTTCGTTGTTGGCGAATGAAGTCGAGAGTCGCAGCACTGGAAATGGACTCCCAATACGCAATCTTGCCGCTGACTGGCATCACGACGACCAGTCCAGGTTCCTCGGACGAAGCTGAGGGGGAAACAAGTGTACCAAGTGGCAGAGGATCGGATGCATGTTTTGCAGGATAGGGTAATGCGAATGTAAACGTTTCGGGGGACGGTGTCGTCGAAGTGTACGGCCAAACAAGGGCGTGTGTATGAGTGAGGGCAAGGGCATATCCGCTGGAGGAGAAGATGGCACCATGCTGTCTGTCTGCAAGCCAGTTAGTGAGGCTATCGTGTAGGAATTGTGCTTTGTGGACGTACTTTGTGAATCCGCGCGGATGCGATCAGGTAAAGCCGGGAGCTTGCTAACCGTATATGCCGTGTTCGTTGTCTGCATCTGATGTCAGTCCGTGGCTGAGTGATACATGGCTTTGGGGTTAGCGCTGGGCATGACATACTAATATAATGCTTCCGTCTCCTTTGCTCAGTCTCTCCCCGGCTTTTGGCTTCTTGGAACGGACACTGAGCTCCTTGCGTGCAACAGGACGGTTGTCGAACCCATCGCGTTTAGTTCCGAGAACGTCGACTTTGTCGGGCTTGACCTCGTAGATCTCTGGCGGGGCCTCGGGATTGACGAAGGTTGTTTCGGAGAGAGGAACTCGTTGCCGTTTGGCTTTGGGCTGCTGGACTAGGCTGTCGGAGCTCATGGGTCGCTGGCGGCGCCGACTACTACGCGTCCCTTTGGCAGGGCCGCCTTCGTGCACTGCAGATGAGAACATGACGGCGGTTTCAACCGCGTTCGGCGCTTGCGGAGAGATGGAGTACCGCAAGCCAGTTCGGAAGCGATTGAGACGCGATCGTGGTGAGGGTGAGGTAACTGCGGCACCTTTGCTCTATCACGTAGATCAATACATGACGGGACCTCAAAAAGCTTCGGGAGCAGGTCGCACTGCCAGAAATGGGAACTCTGAAAGGTAAGATAGCTAGGCGGATGGCGGGATTGAATGATACGGTGGATGATCAGGTTCGATACCTCCAAAGAAGGCAAGTCGAGATGAACGCGGGCCTTGAACAATCTAAATCTTGTTGGTGCTCGAAAAGTCCACAAGGTTCACTTTGTCGGCTTGCTTGCTTCAAGGTTGGTCTGTGCTTCGAAAACAGATCAAATGCGCACCTACCTGGCACCCTCGAAGTATTGTTTGTTCTGGGTATCGTAACACGCTAAGGCCGGATTAAGCCTCTCCAGGCCCACAGTGCCCAATGTAAGCCGTGTGTTAACGCAACGACAACGCATCACGAATGTCGTTGGGATGGCAATGTCTTACTGGTCAAGTATCTGATACAGAACGAACCAATACCACATGAGGCAACGTACCCAAGCTAAAGATGCGTCTTCGCAACAAATCTTCGCTGGTTACCTAAGTTTCCCATGGAGGCAGTACCTACATACTAAGAAGAAATCGTGCTAATGTGTGGAGTCAATCATTAGAGACTACGACAAGTCAGACAGCAGCCATCGATGTTTGACAGGAACAGTCTCAACTAGTCTCCTCATCGTACTACTGGCTGCGAAAGCCTGAAGACCGGGCAAGGGGCCGGAAGAATCTTGGGCGGAGAGGGGCACTCGACAGGCACCACACACGCCTCTGGAATAAAGCTTCTGATTTCCACGACATCCAACGGCATGGATGCGAGCTTAATGATGCAAGGCCTAGACAACGCGCAGTCGCTTGCTTGCACGAAGGAAGCTAGCCAGGTCGGGCGTGAGGCCGGGACCGTACCGACTATACCATCTGTATGTAACTCGCCGGAACGCTCTTTGTCACGCCTCCTTTCTCCACCTCTGCCCAACCATCTCCAGGATCTTCCTTTATAAGGACGAAACGTTCTCCCTCGGCCATGCTATGTTCCACCTCGCTTTGAGCTGTATACTCATAAAGCGCCTCGACGTACTTGAGTTTCTTAGCCCCTCGTCTCGGCGCCACTGCTGGACCCTTCTTTTTAACAGACGGCGCGGCTGTGCTTATCGACGAACCACTATTGGAATACGTCGAAGCAGGCCGCGTCGAATGCCCGGTGTTCTGAGGAGCTAGAGGAGCCAGCGGGGCTAACTCCAAGTATGCAGTCGGCACCAGACCCTCTTTATATCCCGCCCTTACTTTCATCCAGCCGCTTCCATCTGTGGTAAGCATAGTCAGTGGGGGTACGATATTGCGAGACGTAAGGACCTTTCCATAAACTTACTGTCTGGTTCCAAGACAGTGACATCTCGTCCTTCAGGAACGCTGAGTTCACCATCACCACCGGCCTCGAAGGCGTAGAGCATCTTTGCTCTTTGCTCTGTTGCCGTGGTACCCCCTGAGCCATTAGGGGTACTTCCCGGAAGCTCACTTATAAACGTGGAAGGTGGCGGGGCGAGCACGCGGTGTTTCCTAGGGGTACCGGATGCGGTGCCCATCGGTCCCGCCCCGGATAGTTCCTGCGGTGGTGTTTCCTCGGTGGGAGACATCGGCCCAGATATTGACCTCTGAGCGCTAGCTGCGTACCCAGAGCTCAGCGAGTTCATCGTATTTTCGCGGCTCAAGGCAGGAAGCTCGGCTGCATGGTCTGATGAATTCGAATTAGGTTTTAGCAGCGAGTTTGCAGCCGCTTGTCTCTCTTGCTTCAGCTTTTTGCGTTCCTCTTTTGTCTGCTCTCCCGGGCACTCCGCCGGCACCTTCATCTCGCATTTACTATGGCAGGTATAGCCACAATCCCGGCAGTCAAAACCCTTCGCTGATAAACCCCAAATTCTCTCACCGCAGAGGTCGCAGTTCGTTGGTATTTTGAATGTTTGCGACTTGAAATTGTGGTTCTTTGCCCCAAGCGTAACGTCGCCGACCGCAGCAGTAATGGTAGATGTTTCCACCTCGGCGGTGAGTCTCTGACGCTCGACCTGGTGCAAATCTTCTTGCATAGCAAATATTTGCGAGACAACAGCGACCTCGTCCTTCTTTTCTGTACCGTCACGTATCCTCTGTTTCACGCGTTTGACCGCTTCCACCTCCCGCCGTTTTTTGTCGACTTCCCGGCGGAATTCACCGAGCTGGCCCTTGGACTTATTCAGGACGTTGCGCAAATATATCTTAGCCGTTTCATCTACAACCATTGAGTCATCGTCGTGCCAAACCGGGCTGGGCTCGAAAACTTTGTCCGGCGGTTCCTGCCATCCCCCCATGTTGTGACGAATGTACATCATCGAGTCGAGGTGAGGTAAGTTCCTGCTTATCTCCTGCGTGCACCGATCTACAAGCCCGGAGCTCTGCTCGAGCATGCCCGCTTCAAGCTGCGCAGCAAGCGACCATAACCCGTTAAGTTTCAGGGTGCGAAATTCATGGAGGTCCTGCAGGCTGTCCATGAGCTCCGGCACATATTCATGGTAGTACTTCTCCTTCTGCTTGTTCGTGACGTTGATAGCAATCAGGTAGGTATTTTTGACGTTGTTCATCTCGTGTATCTGCTGCTGAAAAGCGCTTTGCGACTTGGCCTTGTCAAATGAAGACTCGGCCTTCTTGCGCTTGCTTTCCACTTCCTGGCACACGGCGTCGTACTTCGTCTTAACCTTGCGTAGGTCGGAGTACGAGGTGTCTCTTTCTTTCTCCAACTTCTCTGCGTAATCCGAATGTCGCTTTCGAAGTTCCTCGAATCGTAAACCAACATGCCTTAGGGGTTCCGCGACCTTGTTAATCAAATCGTTGCCGTATCGCTCGTGTTCGTCGGCGCGGGCTTCCAAGGTCGTGAGCTGCGTGGTCCAGGTCGTAAGAGATGCGCTACATGTGAGAGAACAGTGTCAGCCTCGGTCTACGGATGTGTACCTCGTGAGCTTGAACGACCGAGGCAATATCCAACCTTTCGAGGGAGCCTGGGGTCATCACCGGCGAGTCGCCTACACTCAGGCTCGCCGACTTCTTCGCCTTCTTTTCGAAGTACTTCTTTGCCAAAGCACTAAGCTTGGCGCTGTACTCCTTTTCTATAACACTGCGCTCGCGATAGAAGGACTGGATATCTTCAAGCCATGCGATGCCGCTGGCCACCCAGGCGTTGGCGGGTTTAAAGCCATCCTAAGGTATCGAGCAGGTCAGCACAGAGCCATCTGGAGTCAAATCGGGCTAGAAGTGTACGGGTGGAGGGAGATTGAAAAGTACCTTGAGTTCTGCGCCAAAGGTTGGCGCAACCTCAACTGAAGCCATGAGCGCACTTCAAGGGGCTCAACAAGTCACCTATCGCAAGGCGCTGTCCTCAGAGAGTAACCATACGGGATAGCTAAATCGGCTTATTCGGATTGACATACGCACAGGGATTGTCTCAGTGATAAGAGCCAGCTTGCATCGAACGACGAGTAATGGGGCTCGGCTGTCCGAGGATGCATGTATGGATGTGTGTTCAACCGTAGGCCGACCACGGATTCTGTCACAGTACACGAAATGCAACTGGGCCCGGTGATTTTGGGGCGCTTTCCAATTCCATCCTTCAAGCACCAGTACAACTTACGGCAGCTGCCCGCTGCGGCTTTAATTATGGAGACGTCTCCTACTACAAGACACAGTAACACAGTACGCAGTAAGGTACTAAAGAAGGCACAATAATTTACCTTGCTAGGCAATCTGGAACCTCAAGAAGGTTTGCCTAGCGAGATATTCACAGTTACTAGTGTAATCAAGCAAATCTAGCATAATAATAGCCTTCGTCATCTAGCGCTAGGCGCATACTTAGGTCCAGATTGACCAGCGACTGCTCTCATTAACTCAGTTCAGACGAGCTCAGTTGTAGCAAATAATTGTATCCAGGTACCTAAGGTAAGGAAGGACAAATACAACAGGCGGCCCGACAAAGGAGGGGTAGCCTTTGATGCCACGGGTCCGGTGGGGGCGTCTCAGGCGGGAAGCTGACGTTGAGTACTAATAAAGTTTCCAACTGGGAAGCTTCGGGCCTGAAAATTTATGAGGGCCTCTACCCCGCCATGCGCGACTGAAGGGTACTGTACCGTGCTGCCACTAAAACGACAGTATCTAACACACTGTAGGCTCAGTACTACTACGGTAAGGAAGTGACTTACTTACCTTATGCAGTACTTTGGTGCTCTTGCCAATGGTTCTTCAACAAATCTACACCCTTTCTTGACGAGTCGAAGGTGGGAAGGTGGGAACCTGGAAGTTCAGCACATTTTAAACTTCGACTCCTTCCTAGTGGTGCGGACCAAATAGGCATCTTCTACCACATTTGTCCCCGCCATCAATCTCAACACGTACATGCAACCTCCAGATTTCTAAGGGCAACCCACTTCGAGTGTTTTCCCATTCAACACTGGGAGCTTGGACCTCTTTCACCGCAACGACCGACCCCGCGAAAATCCATCGACGGTTATTCACCTACAATCATCTCGCCGTCGTCCTTTCCCACACGTTACTTACCTGCGCCTACCTTTACTCAAGTCATCTCACTGCGAACCCTGTCGTTACGCCGTATCTCCCTCGTTTCACAGCCCCGGCGGCTTCCACTCCCTTCGATTTCGAGTTACAACGCCTCCTCTACAGCTATGTCGAGCCTGGCCGATCGCGTGACCTTGCCTACGACGGCTGAGCCCGCAACCGAAACGGGCGGCGATATGACTCCGGCAGAGGTTCCTCTTGATGGATCCAACGGCGCTGGTCTGATAGAATCAAACTTCGACGTTGAGGTGAAACTGGGCGATCTCCAGAACGACAGCGAGAGCCCACTCTATTCTGTGACCAGCTTTGAGCAGTTGGGCTTGCCGAAGGAAATACATGATGGCCTGCTGGCCATGAACTACAAGAAACCTTCCAAGATTCAAGAGAAGGCACTTCCTCTCATGCTTGCGAATCCACCCCAGAACATGATTGCCCAATCTCAGTCGGGTACTGGCAAGACCGGTGCATTTGTCTTGACCGTACTTTCGCGCATCGACCTCAAGAAGCCAACGCAGCCGCAGGCTCTTGTCCTAGCTCCCAGCCGAGAGCTTGCGCGGCAGATCCAGAGTGTTATTCAGTCCATAGGCCAATTCTGCACAGATCTCATTGTCGAAGCAGCTATTCCCGGCAATGTTTCTCGGGAGACCGGCGTCAAGGCTAGCGCTGTGGTAGGCACACCGGGTACGGTGATGGACCTCATCCGCCGTCGCCAGTTCGACGTCTCACAGTTAAAGCTCTTGGTTATTGACGAAGCTGATAACATGCTTGACCAACAAGGCTTGGGTGACCAGTGCGTACGCGTCAAGAGGTAAGTCTACATTACGGTCGGCAGTGACCATTGAATTCCCGATGCTTTACTAACAGGTCACTCAGCATGCTGCCCAAGGATATCCAGATCCTCCTCTTCTCGGCCACCTTCCCTGAGAAGGTTATGACGTACGCTGAGCGGTTCGCGCCCAACGCTCATCAAATGAAACTGCGCCAGCAAGAGCTCACCGTGAAGGGAATATCCCAGATGTACATGGACTGTCCGGACGAGAACAAAAAGTACGATGTCCTGTGCAAGCTCTACGGTCTTATGACGATTGGCTCCTCGGTTATCTTCGTTAGGGTATGTTTCCCCCTTGACCACTTTGCGAGTATGTCTGTCTGGTGCTAACTACGTCTCCCATCAGACCCGCGAGAGCGCGAATGAGATTCAGCGTCGCATGGAGGCGGACGGGCACAAAGTCTCTGCTCTTCACGGTGCCTTCGAGGGAGCCAACCGTGACGCTCTCCTAGACGATTTTCGCTCTGGGCGGTCGAAGGTGCTCATTACCACCAATGTGCTGGCCCGCGGCATCGACGTATCCAGCGTCTCCATGGTCATCAATTATGACATTCCAATGAAGGGTCCCGGTGACCGAGAGCCTGATGCCGAAACATACCTTCACCGAATTGGCCGTACCGGACGCTTTGGACGAGTCGGCGTCAGTATTAGTTTCGTCTATGACCGCAAGAGCTTCGACGCACTCTCTCAGATCGCCAACTACTATGGCATAGATCTTATACAGCTCAGTCCAGATGATTGGGATGTCACAGAGAAGAAGGTAAAGGAGGTTATCAAGTCGTCGCGGGCCAAGCCCGAGTATGCCCCGAGCGCAATCAAGAGCTGAGGAATTCGGTGCCACAAAATCTTTCTGGCTTGGTGTATCCGTGTTTGCAGTTTTAAGGAATAACGGGAAAGAGAATCCCGATGGCATGGACTGGGTTGTGGAATGTGGAAATCCCGCAGTTCTTCGGTCATGTTGCGATTTGATTTTTGTCTGGAGTCAGGCAGCATTTTGCTCTTGTCGCCCCGGTGCGCATACCCGCTTGACGGCGGGCTGTATAGCTAGTTCGATGCAGGAAAGAGACATGACGATGGAAAGGCGGCCCCGGATAGATACCAAAAAATTCACCGACGCACGTTCTACGCGAGACAGCTAGGATGTTGGCGCCGTTACTGCGCCTCGAGAGGCTCTTTGTATTAGGGTGTTGTTTCCAGGACATCTTGTATCACATCGACCAAACTGCATGTGTCTCCAACTTCCACGGGCGAGGGTGCATATGCTAACATGGCAACATTTCCACTGTGACAGGTGCCTGTCTTGCGTCTTTCTTGTCCTACTACGGTTTCTCGTCTGCCCGTCTCAACGGCACTGCTATGTGGTTATCTGGTCGTCTTGTAATCCATTCATCTCCTTCAAATTTTGTGTTTCCTCTTGTATCATTGATTTATCATGGCTGCTGTCGAATGTACAAGTCCACGTGATCGATACGTCATCCCGTGGCCAAGGCTCTCTGGGCAGGCCAACCGCCGATAGACCTTGGCGCCGAACGTCAAACGAGTGGTTCTAGTAGACCCACCTTGCTCATTTTTAGGCGCCGGAGAAGTGTTGTAAGCGCGTACGGATTGGAATTCGAGTCTCCCCCTGAGCCATTCATGTGCAGGAAGGCTTGGTTCCTGCGTCGACACTCCGCTTCTAAGAGAGTATTTCAATGGCCCTCCAGTGTTTCATTGCCTCCTAAGTACCTGCGACATACCTAAACCAGCGCCTAGGTTGGGCGCTGCGGTAATCAAGCATATCCCTCGCAACCGGCAGTGGCCGGTTGTTTGGGGCTGCTTTGTCACCGAGACTTGATTTACTTCTTTGTTCCACACGGGCTATCTGGTCCGTATTCATGTTGGTATAAGCTTTGCTTGAGTCGCGTGACGCAGTTCTCCCTAATGTCCCGCCGCGAATATGCTCCAATATTTGGCGGCGAGTCACGGCATTGGATAGAGAAATGTTGGCCGATGCCTCTTCGCCCTTCTTCCTACCTTGTCATCTGCCTAGCTATCCATCCTCACACATGGCAGTCCGTCTGGCCACTCTTGGTTGGCTGTGCTATGGACAATGCAACGGCCCAGGCGGCGGGCTACTTGATAGGCTGGCTTTCCGCCCAGCCTTGTATCAGCTTTTCTTCGGTTTCTTCTCTGTTCTTTTATAAGCGTCTATCCCGAGACCTGGCCTCCTTCCCGGGCCTCCCTGTGACAGTTTTTGACTAATTCAGCTTTCTTTTCTTCCTTTCCTTTCTGTTTCTTCTTCTGTGTGGCTGTTCGGTCCGCGGTCTCCTCCTAGGTGTTTCCCTTCCTGGTCATATGAGCAAGGGTGATTTTCTCTCGCGCCACTCGTTTAGTATAGATTGTCGTGGGAGATGCTGGACATCTCTCTTAATGCTGCTCATTCCGCACTTAGGTACGTATGTTGGTCCTTCTCTCCTCTTCTCCTGGTGTCTCGTACATGCCATGCTGGCCTAAGGATGCCTGGAACGGGATAAAGCCAACCCAACTGAGAGCCGCCAGGAATAGCTAAGGACCATTGGGGCTCGGCCATGGGGTATGGGTTGAGATTCCACGCATTCTCGTTCGAGAATTAACTTCATCTTGGAAACCCTTTGCTGATAGCACAACTTTCAGATGCTTTACGTTAGAATGGCCTACAAGCCTATTTTCTGTTTCGCAATATGGACAGCAGCAGCTACTTACGCGAGTACGGTCACGCCCGCTCTACCTAGAGAAATCACGGACTTGATCCCTTCATGTTCCCTGGACTGCTTCCAGTCATTTGTGTGGAACAATTATGACGCGGCCGGATGCGGAAGTTCGCCTTCCCTCCAGTGTCTATGTCAGAAAAGTGGAATATCTGGTTTTACTTTGGGAGAAGGGGCGGTGCAATGTCTTGTTGCGGAGATAAATCGAAACTCGTGCCAAGGAGCCGATGCGTCTCGTGAGTGAACCCACCAGAAGTCACTCTATCATACATGTCGTGACTGACGGGGTGGCAGAGCAAGCAATCTCAAAGGCATATGCTCTCTGCTCCGGTATTCAGAATGCGGCACCAGAGACCCATGCAACGATTGTTGCGACCCTCGTCATCCCCTCAGGGACCGGACCCGTTCAAGTACCGGGGGCAGCTTCAACGACCGTTGCCTCGCCGCCGATTTCAGGGCCGGTGTTGAGTTCACAAGCTGTCAGCGTAACGCCAGTCCCAACAATAAGCTCCACAGTGCCGCCGGCAATCACGACGACAAACACGAGTTTCGACCCGTCATCGACATCCGGTGATATCAGCCGCGGTCCTACCCTGAATACAGCTCAAATATCGGGCATTTCTGTTGGCATTGCCGCCACATTGGGCTTCGCTATAGGGCTTATATTCCTCGCGAGGTGTGTCAGAAAGAGGAACTTTGGTGATCAGGAGTCAATCCTTTTCAAACCAAAAAGAGAGTCGAAAGGTTTCGGGGCACTCAAGAGCAACCAGAACAGTCCACGTGCCTTCCAGATTTCTGCTCCCATCCATAAACCACCTATTGACATGGAGTTCAGACGGATGGGTGATTCTCAAAAGCCAAGGTCGGAGACCATAGGCATCGCGCTGTCGCCACCTCGGAGCGTCGCTGATGTCGTGCAAGACGCTCAGCTCAACAGTCCAATAAGCCTAAAACAGCCTGCGAAGACTTACAAAGCATACACACCTAGCCGCCAAGGTCTTGCGAAGCCAGCTTTAACACTCAATATCCCTCAAGGTCCAGTGCCAGAACAAAAGGAAGCTCGAAATGCGCAGTCCAGTCGGGACAGCGTAGTGACTGAGTTTCAGGAAGATGGAGAGGGTGAGAGCCTCGGTGGGTCGAACATATGGCGACCACCACCAACGGACCCGCAGTCGACGACAACATATTATGTCGCTGATAAATGGGGGAACTGGGTTTTGAGTCAAAACGACAGATATTCGAACGTGGCCGAACTCCCAGGTCCCATGAACAGGACAGAAGCGGAACGGGCAATGGATGCAACGTCAGTGTTCCCGGCCAACAAGTCGGACCCGACAACTAGTGGGACCGAATTGTCCAAGCCAGCATCAGCGCCACAGCAGGTTTCTGCGGCCAGGCTAGGCCCACCTATCGAGTTCAGAGACGCTGCGAAGGGCCCTAGGTCGTCCAGTATTTATTCAGATGTGCTCCCTCAATCGGTTGCGCCTGGGTCAAGGAACCCGTCGCCTTCAATCCCACCCGCGGTCACATCGCTCCCTTACACGCAAGGTGACCGTTTCGCTGAAGCTCAGGGGCAGGAAGTAGTCAAGAGACGAAAGTCAAAGAGCGCGAATATGCGTAACAAATGGAGGTCCCGGGACTTCACGACAACTATTGAGGTGCCTGTCCCTGAGGTGGATGAACAGGGCGAGCCCTTTCCATACGATATCCAAGACCCGTTGTCTCCGGTCGCCGAGTCGCCTCGCATACCCGCCCTGTCGAGAAAGTCTCCGGCTACGTACTTAAGAGGAACCCCCTCGGCGCAAGAGACTCGAGATGGCCGCAGGCAGGAGAAAGACAAGCAGCTACCAACACCATCCGATCCAGCGCAACCGAGCCTGACTCTGTTTCCGCGAGCTGCGAGAAACGAAACCCATGGTCCGACGTCACACGCTTCACTGCGGCAGCCAAGCCCGACACTTGGTTCGTTTGATGTGTCACCCCTGAGAATACAGCGAAACCCCATTGCGGCGCCGATGCCTAGCACAGCGAAGCAGCAACCTAAGCGGATTCCGGCCCTCCCTCCGAATTCCCCGCGCTACCCAGCCGAGTATAAGACGGGTTCTCCGGAGACGAGGTTAGGGTCGACACCCCGCGATGGAGGAAGACAGCAACATCCACCAACCAGTTATCCACAGCAGCAGTACCAGCGGCACTATCCCCAAGGCTCCTCTCTGCAGCAGCCACGGCAAGAACAGCTCGTGGATCAGCTGTCATCCCAAACGGACCTTCGGTTCGGCCAAGGCCAAGGTAGCTCTAGCCAATCCGTGAGCCAAGGACAATTTGATCTCAGAAGACCACCAGAGCGTGTTCTTTTTTCGCCCTCTAGCGCGACGACAACCAGAAGCGTCGACTCTACGGGAAGCTCAGTTTTGCTGACAAAGCGGCTAGGGGCCGATCGGGCTGCAGCCCTGACCCTGAAGGAAGACCTTGAGGGCAAATCAGGCAGGAGGGTCATGTGGCAGCGCAACCAAGGCGGCCCTGATAATGAGGCTCAGGACACGGCGGCTGCGTTGCCGTTGACGCCTGGGTGGTTACCCAAGCTAACGCCAACGAGACGGGGCGACGACCTCTTCCTAAACGTGCAATAGGACACTCATCTCTGATGAATGTGAACGGCCGCTACTCATTCCTTTCACGTGGCCTTTTGTGGCGTCTCATTCATTTCCCAATTCAGGATCTTCTTGCTGGTATAGCCTCTTCGTTGACACACGGAGTTCACTTGTATCGAGATGTACTAGATAGCATGATGATGGTTTCACGGAGGACTTTGGGTAGGCATTTTAGGGGTCTTCCTTTGAGACTGTAAGATGGTTCGCGGGCATCTCTGTTCCTGTCCAGCATACATGGTACGGTGTTTTGGCGTCTTGGCGATCGATACCCACAATACGGGACCTTTACTCCTTGTCTACTACAAATATCGAAGAGCATTACAGGACGGCGCGAAATTCTTCTTTGTTTTTAGGGTCGTTTGAATAGAGTGCAGTGCAACGATCTACAAGTATTCACAAATGCACCTCCAGTTCTAGCATATATTTGACCCTACCCGCACCGTTGCGGGAGTACCAACAGCAGATGTTGAGGAAACAGTCTTGATGTCGCAGAGAATAGCGCATGTGTAGGTACCTTAGGTAGTAAGGCAAGTCCCGAGCCACAGAGCTATCTTAACTGACCGAGATGTTCGGAGCTTCAAGCAGAAAACCCCACTGAGGACTTGTTACCCCGGAAGAACGCGCAAGGAGACGACGGACTGTTACCCCAGAAGTGCCGCAGAGCTGTCATCAAGTTGCCGATTTCTAAGCAAAGTGGTACCACTGATGTCTGCACACTGAGTGAAGCTGGGCAGCCCCGCGCCCTTCGTGGGAGCCAGGTAGCGAGAGGATGTTTCGTCTGCCGGAGTTAGGTCGGGAGACAGTTGATAATGTATCCATTACGAGATGCCGAAACCGCAGAGTTTCCACAGCGTCTGATTTTGGCAACCCCACATTTAGTTAGTAACCGCAGAAATGCACCTAGAGAGATGTCTTTGAAAGAAAGGAAGGAAAAAAAAAATATGGGCAGTTCGGCAGGCTCTTTCCGCAAGCTGTCAAACAGATGCTGGGAACTTCGAGAGCAGTTATTTTCTAAGATGAAGAGCAAGTCATCGGCCCGCTGACCCCAGCCCGGGATCAAGTCCACCTTTCTTCGACTTCATTCATTCAGTACCCGCGCTATCAAGCGAAAGAGCTCCAGTCCTGCTCCAAAGGACGGAAAGTCTGGGACTTCCACCCACTGTGTACCTCTCCACCCTTATCCTGCATCTGGTGGTACTCCTGTCCATGCCATCTGCTAGGCTCTGGCCTGCCTTCCCGAATCTGTGCGCATTGACAACTACTACTTCTCCGCGACTGAAAATCACTCTTGGAGTGAATGTTGTAAGGCTGCCATCTCTCTCTGTCTCCGTCTTCTATTGCTCTTGCTTTGCTATTGGTATCATCGCCTGTCCACCATGGACGGACCAGTTATATCAGCCGGAGGTTGCGTGCGTCGATGACGCCTTTGTTGCTTGACCAGACCCTATTTGTCCATTCATAAGGTCTAACTGCTAATTCGACAACGACTTACCACATCTGCAGCACTACTGACGTGGGGGATACGCTGCTTCGTTTCGAGGTCTGGAAACATCCAAAGACGCTCAATTTTTAGACTTTCGAGTCTCCAAGTTGGGTTACGCTTTGCATACAAAGGCAGTCGATACCTCCACCTACCGGGCACTACCCCCCGGTAGATATCGGGTATCCCGCCGTGAGCCGCCTAAGCAGTGACCGAGGCTTACAAGTTTGGGATATAAACGTGTCTCTTCCAGCTTCGGAAAGGCCTTGAAGCTTATGCAAGTTACGACAATAACCTTAGAAATTGACATATCTCCATATCATCTGTGGTCACGACAGGTCACCGACGCCAACACCTCCCCGTTCCTTCACGGAGTAAAATAAAATGGGATTATTGTAAGCTCGCGCCCTCATCGTCAGCAGCCCTAATATATCCGCATCACGCTGACAACGCCCCATCACCAAGAGCCTTAGGTACGGCCTTAGAATGGCCAGAAGCTAAGAAACAGGCAGATTTAGTGAGAGAATGGGGCATCATGGTATGCAACTCCAGCATGGAGCCATACCGACTGGCTTGCAACAAGCAAGAACTAACCGCGGATCAACTCCCGTAGCAACTCCTCGAAATATGGAACAAGGCCAAACATAAGGAACGGGACGCCCTGCTTTGGGGTGACGAGGTACATGAGCGCCTATCGCCCCCTTATGTCCATTTGCAAAAACTGAAATGACGCTATAGGTTGAGTACCTCGTTGTGGTCTGGACCAAAGAAGACAAACGGGTGCTCGTGTCCCTGAGGCAAGCCGATATTCTCAAGGCACTTGCAAATGACAAGGAACTTACATCCGGAGGCGGAGGTGTTCCCGACATGCAAGCAACAACCGGAGCTAGGTATGTTCACTCTCCAAATCCACCCAGCCTTCTGGTTTATGAGAGTTGCCATGCTTATGTACGACGGCAGTCACGAGTCCCCACTCCCTGTTTTCCACCCTGAGTTTGGCAGATTTATGCTGGAAGCTACGCCAGGCCAGCCATGGGGAATCGAGTTCAAGGAACTCCTAGCTGTGGAGCCTGATATGAAGTTACGGTACGCGTGAAACACTGGCAAGCCCCATTGATGGACTCGTACTCATTGACATCAGGAGAGCCATCGCCAAGGATCATATGTTGGCGACCGAATATCCCATCACCTTGACAACATTCCCGCGCCTCGGCTGCCCTGGGGTGTTTAGCGACCCCTCCTTTCCTGTCTCAGGACCCAAGCTACGGTCTCAATTTGTGCCTGACGAGATCGCAAACCCTCATATCCGCTTTCCCACGCTGGCTGCCAATATACGCTGGAGACGAGGCAGAAAGGTCCAGGTGAACGTTCCTGTGTTCAGAGATGAAAAGACACCCTGGCCTTGGAAGGATCCGACAGTCAACTATGACTTGCATAACTGGCCCGAAGATGACGATGTGCGCAACGGGGCCGCTCCGGACAACTTCATCCACATGGACGCCATGGCTTTCGGCATGGGGAGTTGCTGTTTGCAAATAACTTTCCAAGCTAAAAACATCACCGAGGGTCGGCAGATGTACGACCAGCTGAGCCCGCTAGGTCCTATCCTCCTGGCGTTAACTGCGGCGACGCCCATATATAAAGGTTTTCTGGCAGATACCGATGTCCGGTGGAACCAGATCAGCAAAGCGGTTGATGATCGCACGCCAGAGGAACTTGGCGAGAAGGTAAGTGCTCGCGGCTGCCATTTCTCTTTTTTATAAAATACTAAACAAAGGCCGAAGCCCTTGGAGCATGACCGCTGGCGCATCCCGAAGTCCCGATACGCCTCGAATTCCACGTACATCTCGACAGACCACCGGTTGAGGCCCGAGTACTTCGATCCGAATCTCGTCATTGATGAGGACATCAAAGCGAAGCTTGTCGATGGCGGGATGGACGAGCGGTTAGCGACTCACTTTGCGCATTTGTTTATCCGAGATCCCCTGGTCATCTTCGCCGAAGACCTTGATGAACTGGACCTCAACAAGACAGACCATTTCGAAAACATCCAGAGCACAAACTGGCAGCACATGCGCTTCAAGCCTCCTCCAGCCGACAATAGCATTGGGTGGAGGGTCGAATTCCGGCCAATGGAGATCCAAATAACGGATTTCGAGAATGCGGCATTTGCTGTCTTTATCGTGCTCATAACACGGGCAATATTGAGTTTTGACCTGAACTTCTACATTCCCATCGTCAAAGTAGACGAAAACATGGAAGCGGCGCATGCGCGGGACGCTGTCCTGGAAGGAAAGTTTCACTTCCGCAAGAACCTGTTCCCCGCCAGGGCTCCGCGCAGCGCCGGACCATCGGGCGCCAACACGCCTACGCCAAGTCGTCCGGCCACGCCTACGGGACCGGTCGAGGACGAATATCGGCTGATGACCATCAATGAGATTATAAACGGCACTGATTACGCTCGCACCTTCTCTTCGTCTTCCACTCCAGCAGTATCCGACGAAGAGGACGACTTTCCTGGCCTCATACCCATAGTGGAAGCCTACTTAGACTCGATGAACATCGATGTGGCGACGCGATGCGAGCTGGGGACGTACTTGGAACTGATCCGCCAGCGGGCCAGTGGTGAGCTTTGGACCGCGGCTCGTTGGATCCGCCACTTTGTGGCAACGCATCCGCGGTACGGAAAAGACAGCGCTGTGTCGGAGGAAGTGGCGCACGACCTTGTTGGCGCCGTTATATCTGTGGGTGAGAGGGAGCAGAAGGGTTGTGGCTTCAAGGGGCTGGGAATAAACGGGCTAGAGAAGTTGCTTGGGGATTTTAGAGGTGGTTGTTGACCTTGAGTGAAGCAAAGAATCCTGGTTGAAAATCGAGACCTAGTGGATTTTCAACACTTGCTACAGGTATTGACGCTAATCTAAAACGTCAGGTTGAAGACTTTGCATGTAGCAATACTCTGTGCGTGCTCGGTGATCTTTGGGTACTAGTATCAATGGAACCGTTGGGGGAGTGAACAGCCCGCTCAACGCGAGTTGTTGTGCCACAGATTACATAGGTAGGAGGTTTCAATCATCGGCTCACCCTGTCCGTCTGTCACTCGACTATGCGTTTTCGGCTGAATATCTCGTCTGAGTGTTTGAGTCAGGCACCCTTAGTCTTAGCTTTGCATACCTTGTTTGTGTTCCTGTTTGATAAGGAGGCGTTCAGGGCATCACAAAATCTGGCATAAGGATCACGATGTTTGTCGTACGGCACTCTAAGTGTGCCGGCCTGGATGGGCTAATATGCAATTTACGATGCTGGTTTCTCTGTGCGATGAAGGGATACGTTCGACTCACAAACCGACCCATGGTGGTCAGAACGTCTGTTCAATATGAGTCTGTAAGACAATCTGCATGGTGTCACCATGTTTGACTTCAAGGCGCCCATAAGTCTGAGTGATGTTGCTGGTGATGCATTTCCACCCTCAGCCAGAATCTAGTTGGCCAATACTACAGGGGAATACTCGTGGCAATCGCCTACGGTATTTGCTGCTTGGACCACAATGACGCGCAAGGAGCGCCAGCGACTGAATTCTGCTCAGGCCGTGACCCGTCCGATAACGATCTGCTTGACGATACCGTAAGAATGGATAGTGGTACATAGCTGAGAAAGAGTCGTGTGTCGTGACCTTCAAGGGACTTTCAAATCAAGCAAAGGCTATCTAGTAAACAGAGCTTCCAGATGGTGAATCTCGGGGTCTCCTGTGTCGAGAAATACGAAGTCCAGATTATAGCGGCCAGGCGAGCAATGGATGAGTTCAGCCGTTAGAACGGAACGCGCCAGAAGCACCTTCCGTTTCGTCGGTTTCCGTCTTTTGCCAGGGGTCCCGCCACGGGTACATGCATTGCACAGCGGTTAGGCAGGGTCCGTGCTTGAGATCTAGATCTACTTCAAACGGTTAGATCCCCTTACTGTAGTAGACTGAGCTTACCACAGTACCTAGCCCTTTTTTTAATTAAATTATCCACGTGGCCGACATGGTTGTCCTCCTTGCGGGATGAAATTTAGAAGATGCTTTGGCATGGCTCATATATTGGAGATGTCCTTTACTGAGATCTCGTGGCGGACGGTGTGGACTAGGTATAACATTTCGAATCTCGATTTATTTGTGATCTTTAAACATATCTAATGGGACAGTTTCTCATCCAAGGCCGATTGCTTCGCTGTTGTCTTCGTCGGCTACAACCGTCATCTCCTAGGGTCGGTTTGAAATTCTACAGCCACGAATTATCTCGACGACTCTATGCTACAGTGTCCTCTGGCAGGTGACTCGTATGACTCAGATTATGCACATCTCTCTGCCTGCTCGCCCTAGAGCTGGCTATCAAGGAGCTGAGAAACAGACCGCATACTCGGCTACAGTTGCCGTCTCGTCAATGTTGTCCTATTGGACATTTACCAATTTGGGTGCACAGACACACGCGCTCTCCTCTTTTTCACCATGGCATTGAGATCAAAGTGACATGTTGAGCCCTTCAACTTGCTTGACACAAGGCTGCCGGGGTTTCTCTCTGTTCTTCCCTCCGGTATCTGCGGCAACCTTCGACAGACTCTAATCCATCGCCGTCTTGGTTCCTCTCGTCCGCCGGTATCTGTGGTACAGACTGAATAAAGCCGCACGTTATGTTTTCTCCTCCTCGTCTTACTATTCTACTTTTTGAATATTCTGCGGTCAGAGTCCCACTGTTGTATTCACCCAACCTTTGTTTGTACAGTACATTTCAAGTCCGCCGCAGGCACCTGGCTTGCACGACTTGGATGCGGTGGCGCCCAGGTGTTCGTGTTATGGCATATAACCAATCCTGCCAGACCTCATGCGAAGATCGGGCTTCGTTTGCTTGCCTCTGCACCTGCAGAGCTATGGTTGCCGCTACATCGTCCAGGGGAGTCCCTCTGTCCTCACGCTCAAGCGAGCCTTTTGTCGATATGGTGGGAGTTCGGCAGGTCCCAGCCCACATTCGACAAGATATCATATGGTCTAACCGAAGGCACATAGATGGCTAAACGCGCCATGCAATCAGGGGATGACCATACATACAGAGTGAAGCCCTCTCCAGAGCATTCTTTCGGTTCACGATAGCCACTCGAGAACGCGTCTTGCCCCGCCGTGCACTGTTACAAATGGATCTTGGAAGCAACAGGCCAAAATGGAGATATGATGGCAACCCTTCTGTGTACGCGAGAACGTCCTTTGCCGGGGGCGGGGGGAAGCTCGATCGCACCGAATCAGTGCCACCAACCTGCCTACAGGATCGCCGTACTCTCCTGTATTTTGGCACCGTAAACTGACGTCTTTGGACCTAAGGGAATGGCGAACGAGAAGGAGGAGTTGCGCTGGCTGTATGTTGGGAACACAGCAAAGCCAACTCGCCGTCTAACCATTGTGTACCTGGTGTTAAAGATAAGCCTTGACTTTCCGAAACGAGGACTGCGCCTAGCCTTGGAATGTCCCACGATATGCCCTCAAAGTGGCCGAGGGGAGACGATAGTTCGTCCGCCAATTTACAATGCACTAAGGCAAGGTAATTCATGCATGCAAGTTGAAACGCAAGCCACTCTGAGCACCCGGGGTGCAGCACTACGGTTAGGTCTCCGGCCCGTGCCATACCACGGAACTGTCCTTAGTATGCATCCTTCTATTTATGTACATGCAAAGGTGTGAGGAGCAACTGAGAGACGGGGTTAGCCGCGCCATGACGAGCTAGATAGAACCTAATATGCTAACTTTTGAGAGTTTAACCTTGTGATATGTAGATGACCCCTACTTAGCTAGGAGCTCAATTGCAGAACGGGTACCGATTGCGTCTAAACTGTAATGTATACAAACCACCGAAGCCTTATGGTTGTCCTGATCCTAACTCGGATGGGAAGCTGCTTCTTGCTTCCGCACAACGCCGTAAAGTTCCGTTGCTGCCCAAGCTTTGCCCCTTGAATGACAGATCTACTGGTCGGGCATGCCAGCCTGTCTTTATCCGAGGAGGAACGCATCCCGCTCTTTCTGATATGTCATGTTGCACGGCAGCACTTCAAGACTACAGAATCCTGAAATCCGTACGCACAAGGACACAGACACGGAAGAAGGAAGAGAGGGTGGTCTCGATAGGCCTGTCATTGCCTTGCATTTGCTATTTACAACGTGTGGGAAACGGGGTCGAATATCTTGTCACCGGAGAGCGACACCATGGTCGACTGATCTCGGGAAACATTGAATCCTCTACCGCGGATGATATGCCCTCTTGCGATATTTCGAAGGCGGCAAGTGGTCCCCGATAGTTACGTATAGTTGGGCATCACGAATATCCGGAGCCTTAGGGCTCTATGAGTCTCGATGCTCAAACTTTGGCCCCAATAGAACCACGCGCGATGACACAGCTCCTGGAGAATTAACACGAAAAATGCAGGTATCTAGGTATACTAGCTAAGTGTTCCGAATTCGACCGGCCTCCGGTGTAGAACAAGTCATGAAACTTGTACAGTCATTGTGTCGCCAGGCAATACCAAGTCAATAGTCCTCAATATTGCTCGACCACTGGTTCAGACCTGTATATCGCACGTAGTCCTCCTTGGATGGCTTCGATTGCTCTCCAGTCCAAACCCTTCGCGACACCCACCACCCAAGCTATGCTGGATCTTTCCTAACCTAAAACGACTTCATATGATCACGTTTCTGATATCGGCCGTCCCGATTGTCGCGGCCGGCAAGTTACGCAGACTTGGAACTTCGGAACGAAAAAAAAAAAAAAAAAAAAAAAAAAAAAAAAAAAAAAAAAAAAAAAAAAAAAAAAAATGAACAAAAACAGAAAAAAATTACATAAAAACATAGCAAAAAACACCCGGAAAGTAATGNTTTTTTTATTTTACATAAAATAAAAATTTTTTTATTTATAACTTTTTTTATTTCTTCTGTTCTTTTTTGTTTCTGCGTTAATTTTACTTTTATTGTAACTTTGGAATTTAAAAAAAAAAAAAAAAAAAGAAAAGAAAAACATCTCGATCATCCACCTGCTGAAGAATGGCCCAGGACGGGTCGGGCTTTCGGTCAAGCGTTGCATAAACAACCCGGGCCGTAGTGGCGAGGACATGCAAGAGCATTGAGGTCTCGCGACCAAGTACAGCGCTGATCTTCGTTCCGATTTAGCTGGCAGCGCAGACTACCACAACATTTCTATCTACTCCCTCTAAACAAACAATAACACCGTGTGAGTCCTATCCATGGTCACAAACCAGCCGCGCCTGATGTCTATGAACTCCGGGTATACATGTGTAATCCTAGGAAAGCCAATAAATCAATAAATAAAAAGTAGGCTCAAACCCCTTTGTGCGGCAGACGAGTTGTATGAACACTCTCGTCCTCTGTGTGACTTCATCCCATCGAGTGATTCGTGGCGCTTGCTTCTGTGTGGCTGGTCTCTAGGCCGGAGTAAAGCCAGGAAACGAGCGAGAATGTCTCACTTGGCGTACAAGATTGTTGATGCGCGAGATAACCGCGCCATCGTACGTCGTAGAGGCCATCTCGAGCAGGATTCGGGGGACGGGTACTCCCCGCGCCGCCAGCAAGACCGGCGCCGAAAACGGCATGCTGCTGTTGCGGCACTGATTCGTATATTTGGCCCCATAGCAGTGGAGACTATGGTCATGACAGGACACATGCTGTCAAGGCTCATGAACGGGTTTCGGGCGAATCGATCTCTGCTCCGACTGTCTCTTCCGTTCTAGTTTAGCATAATGCAGCCCGCATGCGTTGCAGAGGGTTCTCGCGCCATCCGGACCTCTCCTCCACTCCGGAGTGTCGACTCGGTTACAACTGTGGCATCGGCCCGGGGGTGCCGCTCGCTTGCGCGGAGGGTCAGTAACTCTCGGTGCCGCGCTGGGAGCGGGTGGTTCGAGACTTACTCCGCGGCGCTTCTTGACCTCCGCGAGTGAATAGGCCGATTGGTGATGAACCGGATGAAGAGCGTGGTGCGGATGATGCGGCTGCTGCGGAGCTTTGGAAGGATCGTTATACATATGTACATCCTCTTCCTCCAGGGGTTTGCGAATGGCCTGCTCGCGGACCACGTCCCGAGCTCGCTCGTTGTGCACTCTGCTGTGCTGGATCATGCTCTGCACATCATTGAGACATTGACGGATGTTGGACGCGTTGTCCATCATGACCGTTATTTCGGTTTCATTCGGTAATCTTGACGGAAGTGGCGCAGCTCCATTTTGCTCGCGAGCTGCCACATCGAAGGCCTCGGCAAAGTTGAAGATGATGCGTGACGACAAGGCTATCTGTCCAGCTAGTCAGCTTGCGCCGCCCCGGTGTAAGAGATATAGTCCCAAATCAAGTCTTTAATCAATGCCGTTTATGTCACGGAGACCTGGAAAAGCACATAGGCATACCTTGTTAAGGGCGTCCAGATACGGGTAGGTATCAAAAGACCGACTCAAAGACCCGTCATACTTGTTCCGGGCAGGGTCTTCATCAGGGTGGATGGGCGGTCTGCCAGTCTCTAACGGGGATAGGACGACCGAGCCTGGCTGCCGCGGAGACGTGGGCTCTCTCGGCAGGCTAGGAAGCGGTAACTGTCCTGCGGGACGCTGTACAGGTTGGGGATAAAGTGTCGGCGGGTGTTGCGAGGAAGGCATATGTTGCTGAGAAAATTGTAAATAGCCTCCGGATAGCTGCTGTGGCGTCAACTCCGCTGCTTGTCTTGGATCCGCAACCCTGTCGCGTCCCATGTACGCCTGCGTCGTGGATTGATGTCCACTAAATATCGGTAACGGCGGCGGCGCTGTTGTCCTTGCAGATAACGTGGGACGTGTGGTTGTCGAAAAGCTGGACAAGGGTTCTGGAGGGCGAGGGGGAAAGGGGGGCGGCGGACGTAACGACCGAGGGGAATCGCGACTTTCGGAAGAGGCATTGAGGAAGACCTCTTGTAACGAGGGCAATGAATGTTGACTCCGCCGGTGAGAGGATTCGGATTCATCTGAACGCCTGCGAGCCTCGGCGGGGGATAGCATTCCCGAAGGTATACTGGTGGCTGGAGCAGAGTGAGGGTAGCTTGAAGAGGGAGTAGTTTGCTGGGAGCGATAGGGAGCATTTGGAGGGATCACGCTGGCTGTTGCCATTGTATAGCCTTCTTGGAAAGCTCTGTCAGCAGAATCCCTGGGCTTGCGATCCGGTACGCCAAATCTATTGCCGGAAGATGATGTGCTGACCATGGTGTCAATAGAGGAGGGGAAGTTGGGATCTAGCATAGGGAAAGAAAAAGACCGTACCTGTGCAGACCGCCGGATTCGCTGGTTTCCATAGCGGTACACAACAAATAAGGACGTGAAAGAGCCTTTCTCCAATCAGTAACCTTTACGCCGGCATCTGCTCGCAGACGATGGGAGGGTGACGAGGCAAAGCTGGGTTGGTGGGTGAGTCGTGACTGAGCGAGACTGGAGACGTCTGACCGTGGAAGGGGTGGATGACGAGATGAGATGGAGAGGGATAATAAACGTGGTTGGGACCCGACACTCAGGTATATCAATGGTACGTACCGAGAGTGCATCGAAGGCCTGAGGCGGAGATCCAGATCAGCGGGAACCGATAGTGCCAATGTGTGGCTTGGCTCAAAGAGGGTGCTGCTTCGAGTCTAGTGTGGGTGTTGATTCGTTGCTGCGCAGATCCTTTTGAGATCTCTTGCGAAAGCACAAGGATCACCCAACCGTGCATGGGCGGACTTGACCGGCAAGACGGGTTTGTGTTGGAACCTTCTTTACGCGTGTAGTCAGGATGGATGTACGCCTCTGCTTTATTAATCTGGCACTGTCAAGCTGGCAAGAATGGACAGGAAAGGCATCTACAGCGTATCTTTCGGGGCTGGCCGTAGTGGCGGAGATGAGGTCTCTGCTTCCAACTTCCAAGACAACGGATCGATCGACTTTGGAATCGCAAGACTGGGTCCCGCAACGGATCCGCGAGGCCGTAGCTCTGGATGGCTTGTCGCCCCCCTCCCAAGGTTCCCCTACCAGAGCACGAAGTAGCTACGGTCAGCTAAGGCCTAGGGGTCCTTTAGCGCCTTCTAGTTTGCCGTGTCGTGCCGTGTCGTTGGTTGCAGATGGTATCGATGCCCGCAATTCAACGAATCGAAACCGACCGAGTCCTTGAAGGCTAATTCGAGAAGAGGCCTACGTCTTTTCGTGCTGACGATCTATAGCGACAATACATCCCACCGAAGCGGGCCCGGGCAACAAGATCAAGGATGGGTCTGACGGCGTAAAGCCTGTGACCTCGAACCAGCTGCCAGTATCGGTCGATGTTTCCCACTTCTGTAGTCAATGACATGAAGAGAGATAGCTCGACCGATATACAGAGGTTACGGAAAGGCCAAGCTGAAGATTGATCGGCTTGAAAGCAAGAGGACAGTGACATGAGCAAAGAGAGGGGAAAAAGGGGCAGAAGGAAAAGGAAAAGGAAAAGAGAAAAAGGTCGGATGAAGATGCGAATATACCTTCAATCAAGAGAGGACTGGGAAGTTTCTCGCGACACCAAGTTTGAATGCTACACACACTGTCAAGCAGATCGGAGAAAAGCAAGACTGTCTGGGCGCTCGCTTCAATGCATCACAAACCAAATACTGTGATAGTGCAGATACCTCAGCAAGAGAAGCCCTTCACGATAGCAAAGACCGGTGGAGCACTGTTTCACTGAATGCTTGCCCAAGTTGGTTAGATGTTCGCCGTGTACTTCCCAGGTGGCCACATGTACCTATGAGCTCGACCCCCTGTCCCTGTTCCAGTATCGAGATGCAGCGAAAGAAAAACGGGGAATGGCACGAGAAGTCTGCAGCCCCGAGATTTGGAGATTGTCGAGATCAGCGTGTGGGTCCCATAAGTGGATGGTAGGTGCGGCCGCTTCATGTTGCGGCAATGCGACTCGCCCCATGTCATGCCCCCCCCTCGATCCTGAGAACTTTCTGCTGTTAATAAAGGTGGAGAGACCGGTTTGATTGTCTGAGACAGCTGTCGCTCGTTCCTTTGAGCGGCAGCAAGGCAAGCCACGATAATATGCGACTTGCTGCTACCATGCCACAGGTCTATTGTGCAACAGAGGGAGGGTGCCGCATAAGAAACGGAGAAAGTCGTCAAGAAGTGACCTGAATCATCGAATTGAGGAGCCTTGTAGTCGGCTGGTACGCTAGAGACTCTCTCGAAGTGGTGATTTGACACAGGCGGGAGTGGTGAGAACAAGGCACCGACCGGAGAGCGACGAATGCTCCGTAGATCAGGCTACTGCAGCGCGTGCAGCGCGAAAGCAAATCCATGTCTTGGAATGTGCAGGCCAAAGTAAGATATGGAGTGCCGGAAGGCTTAGCCGAGGAAAAGAAGCGTCTCACAGCACCATGTGAGAGACGTTGAATACATTGGAATGCGGTAGTCCACGACAGGAAACCATCTCCTGGGTGGGGCGTCTTACTTGTTCGGCAGGGCAATGAGATGAGAAAGAAAACGGACGGAAAAGGCTATCTGAGATATCTTGCTAGGTCCCGTGCTGGATCCACGCCGGTGCCGCATCTCTGGAACGCAGCTATGGACCCATCATCCTTCTCTTGCGGGGGCAATCGGAAACTTGGCAGTTTTCCTCTCAGCATCGATCCGGGGGTGGTGTCATCGCTTGTCAGGCTTGGCCCGACCTGCTACTAGCGTGCTCTTAGCCCCCTTGCCAGTGCGCGCTTTTCATTCCGACAACTGGGTTGCTTTCCGGCTGTACTTCTCTAGCACAGGAGGTGTCTGATGCCAAGGAACGATATGTCACTTTATCACATACCTCGCATTACCTAAGGTCTATGTAATGCACAAGCAAAGTGTTATTGTACGAGGAACCTCGCGAAAAAGGGGCCAGCCGAGTGGCGCAAACTTCCAGCAACTGCTGTAAAGCATGCTACGTACCTGATATGCCATGCAACAAGCTGAGAAGATCGGCTGTCTACTGCATGACTCGAGTGCCTTCTGTCCGAGATGATGCGGGAGGTAGGCAGCCCAGAGTGCTTCTTTACAAGCGACACTCAATTGCGAGAGCCTGAGGCGCTGGAGTTTCGTGTAATCTTGCCTTCTTCCCGAGTCAATCACATTCCAGCCCCCCACAGGGGCAAGCGCCTCATCTCAGTTAGCGTTGGTCTAAGTAACGGCAGCATTTCTTGTTTTACGATGCAACAAGAAAACTGCCTGGCCTGCCAGAGGGTTACTGACCCTCAATAGCCTAATACGAAGTAAGACGATGAATCTGGGACCGCTTGATGGCCCACCGGGTTTGTCGTCCTTGATCTGCAGCACATCAAGGCCTCGTGACCTGACACGATAGATTCCGTCTTGAAATTCGACCCGGTCACTCTTCGCACTGGATGACCCGTCACAACGGCTAGCGATGGATCGACACGGGTATGTAGTGGAATTCAGGTCCTGGATCTCTCGTAAGATTGTTATCATGATCGGCAAGACAATTGGGGTTCCATTCATGGTCTAGAATTAAAGCAGAACAGATTCTATCCCAAGTACAAGCATGGAAGTGATTGGCGGCCGCTTCTTAATGTCTGCTAACGCGTGACTTTCAGCTCAGACGTTGGGAGAAGGATTGTACGGGCGGCCACTCTCTTTGCACTCGGTACGATGAGTCTAAAAATAACCTCCGCGCTTCAGACCGTGCATGAGAAACGGGGGAAGGCTTTGAGCTCGCTTGTTGAAGTACCTACCCACGTTGATGTAGTATCGGGGACGATTGGGGTTCATTGTTAGGTTATAACGCGGTAATGATGAATGACCATACGGAGTCGATTGATTTGACACCTCACCAACGTGCGGTACAAATAAATAAGACAACCTCCTGTGCTAGTACTGTGACACCTCTTCTAGCCTTGAACCCTTACCTTGACACGGAAGCCCGCCCGGACTCCACCTTATGTCTCCTAGGGGGTTCAATGGCACCCTTCGTGGCTTCCTCCAGATCATGTTGTCCTCTGCTGACATCCCCAGACACGACAACATGCTGGAAAACACATTAGCGGCTCTGTAGTGCCTATTCTTGTCTACCTAATTATGTCGCAGCCTTCACTGAAGGTAGGGCACTCATCGCTTGTCGACACAATTGTCTCTTGCCTTATTACATGTACTGTAGTAATCTCGGCAGGAGCTCCCGTGGGGCATCAGCAAAAGCCTGGGAGGGGTTTCCCGAAGTGCCCAAACGACAAGCTTTCACCAGTGCTATTTGTAGCTCTCACCAGCTGCACTTCCATTGTAAGTTTCGGTGTCTATCTTGGTTGGCAGCGATAGAAATCCATCAGTCTCGGGGGCAGAGACAAACATGCCATACATCATTAGAATCTCTATAACTGGCATGGAGGACGTTCACCTTTCAACCAGCAGCTTGTCCATTCCGTATGGTAAGAGTCTCAGCGATCAGGGAATACACTCTGGTGAATACCAGAGCGACCGTACTGTATCTATCTCCGAGCTTACCTTACCTTAGCAAGCATGTGCCGCAAGCACTGCACCTCTAGCCGACCACAGAACGTAGTGGTCAGTCCCAGGAGATCCGATACATACGATCTCTCCCGCAGCCTAGCCGACAAGGGTTGCGGCGAATCTGCGTTTCGCACGAGACCTTGTGCCTGTCAGAACTCTGCCCGGCCCATGGCCCTTTTCTTCTTGAAAGGGTCGAATAGCGGAGAACAGGCGATCGGAAATACTTCCCAAAATGGCCATGACCGGTACACGTTGGATTGTTAGCGTACATTAGGCCGAGCGATATCCGCGTGCCCGTTGGTCCCGACCCACCGAAAGCTGTGGAGCCATGGAGTTCTCAATCTGTCTCTACTTGCGATACAGTTCCAACTTCCAGTCGGGTCGTATCCTTATGCTTAAGTGGGTCCAGTATTGGATACCCATGGACCATGGGTGATGCGCTTTCAGCATTGGGGCCGTGAAAGGTTCAGGGACAATGTCAGAGGGGGCAGATATTTGTTCAGCCATGTCTCCAACTTTTGGATTCCACGATGGTCACTCAACGGTCTCCCTCACTTGTTGTTGGCACATTCATGAGGTACCCACCCCGCTTTTGGTCTTAAGAAACCCGTCCGCTTTACCACTTTGCTTGGTGGACTAAGAGAGGAATAACGAATGCCACGGTGCGTTGACGTCTCATCGTCACCCAGTCTTGATCTGCATGAGTGTGCCAGTAATTGCGTCGCCCGAGGATAAGACGCAGTCTCTGTCACCACCCGGCCCTCAGCGACGATGCATGCTCGTACCGGGCATAGACTCCTGGTCACTTGCTCAATAGGAAATGTGACCCCCAAAACTCCCGCATTTGGGGTGCGGCCATGTGGCATGATCGGAGGCGGCTACGGACAGATCGGCGTGGAAAGCTTCGATTTAGAGGGGTAACTCTGATCGCCGATTCGACCTAAGAGCACTCTAGCAAGTCCCGAGTTATCTCAAGCGCGCAACAGAGGATGCGTTTATGCACTGTACCTTCATTCCTGTTCCGCCAAAATCTGTCATACGTAGGCTTGTTTCTTAGATGTAGGCGCATCGCTGGGTATAGGCAACCTGGACGCAGATAACTCGGCAGTTTCAGCTTTGTCGCCGAGGCAATCTGAAATTCTTGCTGTTGGTATCTCAGAATTTCTATATGGAAGGAGACTGGTAAATGACCACAGTCTACAGACGTGGTGCCAGCTCTGATACTCATAGGCAGCCGTGGGGTTCGAAATCGTTCTGTCTCGTATACTGACCTGTCATCAAGGCTCTGAATCCTGCGACGAGGCCACCACATTCATGACGAGCAGCAGCGCTTACTAGGCAGAGAAGTACTTAAATCTCGAACGACGTCAGCAGTAGCCCCCCCGGAATGGATGGTGGGAGTGTGCCACACCACGGTAGTGAGTACTGTGTAGAGCAAGAAAAGTAAAAGCTCAAGGTGATTCAGGCTAAATCTCAGCAGAAGGCATCCGTCAAGTCTGTAGTGCCTACCCTACACAGACACTCAACGCGTCCAATACAGGGTATTCTCTTCAGAAGTCCCAGAAGATCGCCTGATCTCGCGTAATCTGATCTGTCTGTCTTCCGATCCGTAGTTTGCCTTTACACTATATTAGCGTTACATACCCACCTGATTTGGGAGGACCATTATGATCGCGCTAGGCAACTGGTAAGCTCGGGTTACAATTGGTAACATCCCAACCACCCGTCCGCCGCTGGGCAGATCTGTGTTCCGATTCTTAAACGTTTCTCACCGTCGACTCGTCCAACAAATCTCCGAGTGGGGAAGGACAGATCCTGGCACACTACTGGCCCAAATTGATCGACATGCAAAGTCGTGTCAAACGCTCAACGTGTGCAGTCATTGTTCTGTCTTCCATAGGTCGGGGTTCCTTGTTCATGGTTGTCCTTACTTTCTCCACTGGCGACAGCCAGGTACTCCGCCGACTCACGGCTGCCAACCGTGTCATGACTTGCATTTTTGCCCCTTCTCTCGACAACCTTGTTAGATACAAAGCGCCGGGCGTACACAGTAAGGACTGTAGCCTGGCCCCGAGGGCATTACAACAATACGGTAGGCCGTACTGCACATCGATGGTCTCCGATGCTTTTGAAGCCGTTTGAATGGTTGACGATGGAATCTTTAAGCCTTAGTTGCACGGCTTGATGTCTGGCCTTGCTCTCTTATCGTCATCGGCATCCTAAAGCCGAATATGATGTTCTCTGAGTATCTGTGTATCACGAGGCTCAGACTCGCCAGTCAGAGCATGTGGACTTCAGCATGATCAAGCGAGGGTCGTTGATTCAGGAGCTTGGTGTCTCGAGACTCTGCTGCCAGTTCAGTTGGGGCTTAATGCGGTTTTGCCGGTATAACAGCTTCTGACTGTCGTCTATCCTGACGGTCGGTACTGTGTTGACGTTTGTGTTGGTGGGGGAAGCTGCCTCCCCCAAGGGCTGCCATGAGCTTGAAGCCGGCACCTCCATGCAATGGCTGCGACCGACGAACAGAACAAATCATTTACGATGCTGGGAGGTGTGTAGGGAGTGATGAGGGGGTCGCCAACGTCCAAGGTTGGCGATGAAGGCTTGCCAAGGTCCACCTCTGTACGAGTAGAGTACTGGATACGTCCCCCGTGCTCTCTAAACGACAGCTCGGGACGACCTTGACCGCGCTGGCAGACGTGCATTGTTAAAGCGCGTCTCTGAACGGTTGAGAACTTGCTTATGCTCTCGCCCCCAAGTGGGCTGATATACTGACAACTTACTTCCTCTGTCGTGTCACAAAATGCCTCGGCCGTGAAGCTATTCCCAGTGATTCAGAAAGGAGTTTATGTATCTCACGGCGGAGGCTTTCAAAACAGGGTGAGTGTGTTCTCTGGTCGTCGCTGTGAATTTTAACTCCTCGACGTGCAAGGCAGTGGCATACAGAGACAGGACCCTACATTCCTGAAAGAAGAAGCAAAATGCGGTCTTATCTATTCTAGTCCCTAGCGACGGCTTCGCAGACTGCTTCCGATTGCGATTTGTTTGGACCATGATGTAAAAATCCAATGGCTCTAGGACGTTGCTACCTGTCAGAGACATATCAGGAAGTCCTAATCTTCAGCACGAACACTCAGCACGTGGCTGTATTGTCGGGGATCGCCAACCACATGTCTAGCTTCTTCGTTACCTTACATACTTAGCACGTAAGGTGCGGCCGCGCAAGTACAGTCTGTGTGTAGAAGTCCATAGTAGTGTTGCCTGAGTTGTCCTTCTCGCGAACCCGTGTATAGCTTAGGTGAGTCTCTACGGTGAGAACCGGCGGAATCAGGTTGATGGTTAGCATCAAGGTGCGCATACCGTGAGTCACTGAGCCAAGTTTGGAATCGGTGCTCCTTTGAAACATTCCGGGCGGCGCGAACCAACGTTGAGGCCTTTACGGTTATGCAAAAACCAACGACGCCGAATAAAATATCAACGCTCAGGTCGGTTCACAATATTTAGGTCATAGGAGTCCATACGAAGGTAGCTAGGGTTCTTATCTTATCTTGAATTGCGGCCTTGTGCATCAGGCAGCCACATTAAAACAACGCGACCCAGCCTACCTTACCACCTCAACTGTAGACGTGACGCGAATGCGGCCGGAATTTTTGCCTCCACCGTCCTCTCTCTAAGGGCTTGGAGCTGTCGATCTCACTACTGGCCTGCCGACCACAAGCCACATCGTATCATATTTCGTCGTCGGTCCTTCTTTTCCATTCAAAGACTCGGGCCTTTGGTCGTTTCCTGCCTTTGTCGTCAACTGTCGACGCGATTCGAGCGCCTCTATCATGGCTGAGATCAAGATAGACAGCAAGCTCTTCCAGGAGCGAGTCTCCCATTTCATCAATGCGTGGAAGGCCGACAAACGCTCAGGCGACGCGCTTTTTGGCGGTGCATCATCTATTGTCATAAACATGGGCAAGGCAGAGGAAGAGCCTGAATTTCACAAGAACAACGCCGTCCACGTACGTGTCTGGCCCAGTCCTCGTTCGCCGCATATACCTTGAGATGCTGACCACATAACTAGTTCTGGCTACTCGGCTACGAATTCCCGACCACACTGATGCTGTTCACACTCGATACCATCTACATCATCACTACTCAAAAAAAAGGTGCGAGGGTACCTCAACCCCGAATACACCGATGCTAACAAATATTCAGCGAAATATCTCGACCAGATCAAGGGTGGACGTATTCCAGTCGAGGTACTTGTCCGTGGCAAGGATGCTACCGAGAACGAGAAGCATTTTATCAAAATCGCTGAGATCATCAAGAACGCCGGGGTGAGTTGTCCGTCATGTCAGCAGCAGGCTGGCGACTTCCCATACTAATGACAGTGTCTATAACAGAAAAAGGTCGGCGTCATCCCGAAAGACACCTCCAAGGGTCCATTTGTCGACGAGTGGAAGAAGGTCTTCGCCGAGCACTGCAAGGATGTGGAGGAGGTCGATATCAGCCAGGCGCTCTCTATCGGTGCCTTCTCTGTCAAAGATGAAGCCGAGCTCCGAGCTATGCGGACCTCATCCAAAGCCTGCGTGGCGCTCTTGACCCCATATTTTCTCGACGAGATGTCCAGCGTCCTTGACCAAGATAAGAAGATCAAGCACCGAGCGCTTGCAGACAAGGTCTACAACAAATTAGAAGACGACAAATTCTGGAAGACGGTCGAGCTCCCGAACAAGCAGAAGCTGCCCAGCGACTTCGATCCGGACCAGCTGGACTGGATCTTGGGTCCCGTGGTACAAAGTGGCGGCAAGTTCGACCTCAAGTGGCAGCTGGACTCCGACAATGATGTGCTACACCCCGGTATCATCATTGCTTGTATGGGTCTCCGCTACAAGTCTTACTGCTCCCAGATTGCCCGTACGTTCATGGTCGATCCCAACAAATCTCAGGAAAGCAACTACAAGTTTCTGTTGGCTGTGCACAACATGATTTTGAAAGAGATACGGGACGGAGTGCTTGTCAAGGACGTATACAACAAAGCCTACAACCTGGTCAAGTCCAAAAAGCCCGAATTAGAGAAACATTTTCTCAAGAATGTCGGTTATGGTATCGGCCTGGAAACCAAGGATGCAACACTCATCCTCAACGCCAAGAACAATAGGACTCTGAAGGATGGCATGACACTCTGTGTCACTACAGGCTTCAGTGATATCCAAAACCCCAGCTCGCAGGATAAAAACAACAAGGTCTACTCGCTGGTTCTGACAGATACTATACGCGTCACGACCGGCGAACCTGTTGTCTTCACCGGTGACGCGCCCGTCGATGTCGATGCCACGTCTTTCTTCTTCAAAGACGAGGAGGAGACGCAACCCACACCCAAAAAGGAAAAGAAGGACTCCCGAGTCGGTGCTGTCGCGACTAAGAACATTACAAGCACACGGCTGCGTTCGGAGCGTTCCACTCAGGTCGACGAAGACGCTGATAAGCGCCGCCGAGAACATCAGAAGGAGTTGGCGGCAAAGAAACAAAAGGAGGGCCTGGCGAGGTTTGCCGAATCGACCAGTGGGCAAAACGGCGTAGAGGTCAAAAAGTTCAAGCGCTTCGAATCGTACAAGAGGGATAACCAGTTCCCGCCAAAGGTTCGAGACTTGGGCATCGTTGTCGACCAGAAAAACGCCACTATTGTCCTGCCAGTCATGGGCCGCCCTGTACCATTCCACATCAATACGATCAAGAACGCTAGCAAGAGTGACGAGGGTGAATGGTCGTTTCTCCGTATCAACTTCCTCTCTCCCGGCCAAGGTGTTGGGAGGAAAGATGATCAACCCTTCGAGGATGCATCAGCACACTTTGTCAGGAGCTTGACATTCCGTTCTCTGGACGGCGATCGATATAGTGATATTGCCAACCAAATCTCCAACATGAAGCGAGATGCTGTCAAGAAAGAGCAAGAGAAGAAGGACATGGAAGATGTGGTTGAACAGGACAAGCTTGTCGAGATAAGGAGTAGGTTGCGCTTCCCTGAAACGACCTGGACTTTGCTAACTCTATACAGATCGACGTCCGGCCGTGTTGGATAACGTCTTCATTCGCCCCGCGATGGAGGGCAAGCGTGTCCCTGGTAAACTCGAGATACACCAGAACGGTATCCGTTACCAATCGCCGCTAAGCACCCAACAGCGAGTCGACATATTGTTTTCCAATGTCCGCCATCTTTTCTTCCAGCCTTGTGCCCACGAACTCATCGTCATCATCCACATCCATCTCAAGGACCCTATCATCATTGGCAACAAGAAAAAGACAAAGGACGTACAGTTCTATCGCGAAGCCACTGATATTCAGTTTGATGAGACCGGCAACCGGAAGCGCAAGTATCGTTATGGCGACGAAGACGAATTTGAGGCGGAGCAAGAGGAGCGCCGACGCCGACAAGAGCTGGATCGCCTCTTCAAAGGCTTTGCCGAGAAGATTGCCGAAGCTGGTCGGAGCGAAAATATCGAGGTCGACATGCCACTTCGGGAACTCGGGTTCAACGGTGTACCCTTCCGGAGCAATGTCTATATCCAGCCAACGACCGAATGTCTTATCCAGATTACGGAACCGCCGTTCATGGTCCTCACCCTTGAAGATATCGAGGTTGCCCACCTTGAACGAGTCCAATTTGGTCTGAAGAACTTTGATCTCGTCTTCGTCTTCAAGGACTTTACGCGTCCCCCTTACCATATCAACACCATCCCCGTGGAGTCGCTGGAGGACGTCAAGGAATTCTTGGACTCGTCAGACATAGCATTCTCCGAAGGTCCACTCAATTTGAACTGGTCCGTTATTATGAAGACGGTAACGACCGATCCTCATCAGTTCTTTGTTGATGGTGGTTGGGGCTTCCTTCAGAACGATTCGGATGATGAGGACGCTGAAGACGAAGAGGAGGAGGAAAGCGCTTTCGAGATTAGCGAAAGTGAGCTTGATGAGGCGTCGGAATCAAGCGAGGAGGACTCAGATTACGACTCCAACGCATCCGCTGAGGCTAGTGATGAGGGAGATGCCAGTGACGACGAGGAAGGTGAAGATTGGGATGAGTTGGAACGCAAGGCCAAAAAGCGCGACCGTGAGGGAGGATTGGAAGAGGAGGATCAACGTGGCAACAAGAAGAAGCAACGGAAGCGCTGATTGTGTCCTTCGCCAGAGTTAGGTGTTCCCGAAGACTCAGATGGGACGTGAAAGCCCTTCGGCACCAACGCTGCCTGACCTTGGTCGAATTCGCCAGGATCGGCTCGGCGAGGATGTAGGAGGTCAATTAACTCTTCGTCTCCATAGATCGCTTGTACGTTACGTGTCAGGATTTATCAGGAATGAGGTATGGCGTGGTTGCGATCTCTTACGCATGCGAAACCCGTGCGTGCCTTGTCTTCTTGACCGGTATTTGCCTAGGTGTATGCGGTATCTAGTTTTGTTTCTTCTTATACCTCACCTTATTTACCTACCTAATGATTTGCGGAATTAGCACGTTCAACATCATCCAACCCGGCGTTCAATGCGCAATATGTGCTCTGGCAGGTGTTTGCTCTATCCATGGAGCTTACATACATTCCGATGCCGCCGCAGAAGCGCAGTAAACCGCCCAAGGATCTGAGATTCGTCGGTTTCCCTGTGGACGCCTCTATGTATAATGCAGAGAGGATTTTATGATAAGAATGAAGAGGTGGCATGTGATTTCGTGTCCTGAAACTTGCGTCTCCCTTCTCGTCATGGACTCCGGTCGATAAGAGACACAGGAAGGTACTAACTACAAAATAATCTCTTGATACCACGGCCATGGTTTGGACATTCTGATCACCTGACGGAACCTGACTCCAGGTCTGGCTTAGAGACTATGCACATGCGCTTACGGTAAGGTAGTGTCAACGTAAATATGAATACAGTGATCCCTTGGACTTATACACTGCGTCATCATCAGATCAGGTGCGCTAGGTAAAAGAATATGAGCGTTGGAACGCTCTGACATCTCATCAGCTCGTCTGTCTTAGAGAGTAAATATATTGACATCTCCACGTTCTCATGGCCACCGTACTCGGCAACCGGGGACAGAAACGGGAGCGGTAACCCTGTTAAGTACGTCTGGAGTCAAAGCTAGAGCAAGAACAGTCGAAATTTGAGGAGACGATAGGTTTTGCGCCCGAATTGTTGTGCCAGGTCCCTTTGACGCAGTTAAAGATGTTTGAGAACTAAAAACTACATGTGTCCTCATGCGCAATTATTCCAACCTACACCTCCAAGGCGACGAAAGCTCCTTTGTTTCATCTCTGGGGTGTGATTACGCTGGAACAAGCCAACCTCTCTCAAGCGAAGAACCATCCAATGTGCGCCTCCTAATACATCGTGTTATACCAGAGCGCTGCCACCAAGGACCTCGCCGGTGAGGGAGACACCTGCGACAGAAGATGCTCCCTCGTCGATTTCATCAAGACCAAAAAATTCGTCAACCTCAGACATTTTTTCCTCCGTCGTCATTCGACGCGAGCTGACGCTCGCCGTCGATGTGAGCGAAGATTTGTGGCCGCGGGCAAGTGTGTAGTTGTGCCCGGTGGAATTCTGGGAACTGTGGTGGCCATGTTGCGTGTCGCTCTTCTCAAGAGACAGTGGCGATTGGCAAGGGCCGAGCAATTCATCGGCTTCGGGCTGCGGTGCTTGTGTTCCCATACAAGGGCGCGCACCTTGTGAGCCCGAATTTTGTTGCGTACTATTGTTGTGTCTTCTATTGTGAAAAGAACCAATCGACTGTACGGACATGTTGCATTCAAGCCCTGGCTCCAGAAATATCTCGGTGTTCGCCGTGTCGGGGGCAATGGCAATGGGAATGGGCGGCGGCTCGCGAGTGGGATGAGGTGGACGAGAGGCTGACGGCGCCGGAGTAGCAACCATTGCCTTTGACCAACGCCATGGCATTTGGGAAAGCTCTTCATCTGAGACCAAGCGCCACGGAGCGTCGAAAGTTGGCATCTGATCTGACGCTCTAGAGAATGTCCTTTTCGCTGGTGTTGGTACCACGACGTAGTCATCGCTAGCGGTTGAATGTAACTCGTAGTCGGCAATCCATAATCTGTCTCTAACGTCGTCCTAGAACGCCTTGACTTCGATTGGATCACGCGACACAACATCTGCCTTGGCCACTGTCTGAATTTCAGCCGTGTCAATAATGGGACACGTCTCTGTGTTGAGGTCAAGGCGGGCTTCACTGCCATCGTCGAATCGGCCCTCGCGCATCAGCCAAGATCGACCAAGAGGAGTTGGAGTGCTCGGCTCCGCTAGACCAGCTCTCAATTCCTGGAGTGTGGCAGTAGCTCCATCCAGTTTTTGGATGGAGTAACAGCTGCTCACGGAAGCAGGCTTTGGGATCGACTTTCCTGCTGACCTTGTGACCTCATCTTCCTCATGGTCGAGACATCTTACTAAGGGCCGATTGTTAAAGTATGACTTGTATCCAAGTAGAGTGAGCGAGTACTCTTCAGGGTGGGTGGGAGGCGTTTTCGGTGGAACTCGGGGACTGGTATCAACAATCTCGGGTGTGGTAGTCTGCGGCAGCTCTGATTTGGTTATCTGTGACGAGAAGGAGAGATTTCCCGCATTCTGTGATGTGACGCGGCCCTCTTGTTCTCCTGGCTCTACCTTCTCCCCACCTGGAGTGCTTGTCTTCTCCAGCCAGTCAACAATCGCTCTCACGGATCTTCCTGTGACACCTTTGTCTCCCACTGCTCCCACTGGCGCTTTGCGGCCTAGATTTGAGGAGAAGCTGGATGATGGTAGCGCCCTTGAGTCAATCTTGCGATCCAAGATGCGACGAGATGCAGGCAAAGCGGCAAGATCCTTACTTTGGTCCATCGTGGAGGATTAAAAATGTAGACAACAGTCCTAATCAAGGCCTGCGGCTTGAATTCACACTCAGTCAAAAATCCGCATCGACAAGAGCTGTGATGGTTTGACGAAGCTAACCAGATAAGCTTGTCACTCTGCACCCACTAACATCAGCTTGGAATATTTGTTTGTGTTAATGGAGCGGGCAAGAGATAATATGCAAACTAGAAAGCAAAGTTTGGGGCAAACTGGGATCCGGCTGCGCCAAGGTGAGTTGATTGTGAGAAGCACCTAGGAGATGTATGACGCGGGAAAGGTGGATGGAAATAGCACAGAAGGTGATCAGACGAAGAGGGGAGGATACAGTGAGCATACTGACGCCTGGATGAAAACATGAGACGCCTAGAAGGTATAGCAAGAGGCAGTATTCGTGGCAGCCGAGCAGAACTTCTTAGCACTAGGCTGTCCCAAATGTCACGAAGTTGCATTGATTGGGTCGACAGAGAAATGGTAAAATACCTGGAGAGGTTGATACCAAGTTTTAGTCTGATCCATATCCTGACTTCCACGGCACAACAGCCCAAGGCATGCTGAGCTGGCAAAGTGACAACCTTGACCTCAGCATTTGGCTAACCTTTCTTACTCCGTGTTGGTGGCCCCTTCAACCACACCTACAACATTATATCGCTTTGAGAAAAAGGTCTCCCAATCGTTTAAGGTCGACTTTTCCTTGTCATCTAGATCTGCCCACTCCGGCTTGACATCTTCTGCCTTGGTTGACGTTTTTGCAAGTGCTCGGGAGGCATCTTTGCCAGCGAAGACTGGAGAGATGTCAGCGATAGGCACAATTGACATATTGATAGAAGCGCTTGTACCGTTGTAAGAGCCTCCGGGCTGGTAGGCCTTGTTACCCGTCACATCATAGACCTTGCCCTTGACGGCAACATAACACTTATTACCGTCCACTCCTGCAGGCTCTTCATCAGTATTTCCAACAAATCGTCATGCCACAACAGTGTCCTACCATTGGCCTGGGCCAGCGCCTCGACAGATATGGAATCGTCTTTTGGAGGAGCCAAAGTGACAGGCACCTTTGGCTCAAACTTCCCTGCCATGGTAAAGCAAAGTTTGAAATTAAACGTCAATGTCTCCTTTCCCCCGCAAGAATCAAGTATGGGCACGGAAGAGAAAGCTCCTATGATTCACCAGACTGGGTTAAGCCACGCCTGGAGGTTAAGCTATCTCGGCATGGGACCCGGTGACGGGATGTTCCTGCCTTAGGTGGAAGGCACCACATTGTCTTACGTCATCCACCTCGGCACTGCAAAACGCATGCCCCTGGTCAATTGCACTGTACCAGGTAGCTGTTGTCCCAAAAACTCTTGAGCTTGGAGCGAGCTCTCGGATTGGGGTTTTAACCTACCTGGACCTAACTACCTCACATACGTTCATGTATTATCCCTCGGAACCGCTTTCTTTGCAACCGGTGACCTTCTGCAGCTCAATCACTGCCAGGCTATATTTGGAGGCTGCTCCGTCGGAGACTTGATTGTGCTCCTCATCCAGGGCTCCGACAATGTCAAGCCTCGGGGCTGCCCGGCTTCCTATGGCCAAATACATGCTGTTTAGAACGACCGCTCAGTCGTCGCAATGTCGACTGCTCCAGACAGCCTTTCTGGTATCTTCCAGGGGTGGACCGAGACCTATATTGATCGTGTCCGCGACTCTATCCAAGCGCGGTCGCCGTTTCCAATCGACGACAAGTGGCAACCAGGGTCATGATGCCCGAAGGCATTCACCAAATACTCCTGCTACGCCGTCACTCGGCAGTATATTCTCCGCGGCATTCCGAAGTACATTGCATAGCATTCGAAACGTATCTCGGCCGGAGACTTTGAGAGAAGCTTTCCGCAAGAATCCTGAAGAGATGATCCTCGCTCTCATACTGTACGTCGCTTCCTCCGCAAGTATCCCCTGCGCCTGTCTATGTACAGTCCTGAATTGAAGAATTACGAAGGCTAATTGCCCGTTTTGCAGGCTCACTGCAGCTACCGGGGCCGGTTTCTACGCCGTTTACCTTTATTTCAATTACTTCTACCACAGGCAGTTCACCCGCTATCCGCAACCGGTTGCCAAGGCCATGCGACGCGCCCTTTATTACAGCAACTACAACCCGGACCCTCAGCGCGCGCTGAAATATTATAAGCAGGCGCTAGACCTCTGCAAGGAGCTCGCCCTCGACCCTTTCTCTGATGATGTCATGGGTATTAGGATCCAGCTCGCCGCCTGGCTAGAGCAGATCGAAAATTATGAGGTGTCTGCAAAAGTGCTTGAGGCGCTGCTCGACGACTGCAAGCGCTGGGTGGAGGTGATGGAAAAGAGCGTTAAGGAAGGAACGGCGCCGAAATTGGGTTCTCCACCAGCCAAGACATCCAAAGAGCAGGATGGCAACCAGCCATCAGCAGACGATTCTCCTCCGCCTGAGACGCTCTGGGGCAAGCGCAACCGAATCCTAGGAAAGGCAGTCAGTATCGGTGTCAAACTTGGGGAATTATACTCCAACGAACATGTGATGCAACAGGATCTCGCTCATGATCGCCTGGTATGGTCGGTAGAGACTGCGTTGAATGAATCGCGCAGACGTTCCGTTGATGGCCTGAAAGAAGGCGAAGGCGAATGGATGAGCCCCGAGTCCATAGGTGGTGCCTTAGAATGTAAGTATATCCCCTGTTCATACCTCTGCTCTATTCCTCCTACAAAATGGGTATAATACCTCGACTGCTGACAACATGATAGCCCTTGCTCATAGCTATGAGTCCAGGTCTCAGTTCCATCTCGCTGTTCCGCTCTTTCTACAAGCTCTACGGCTCTGCCAGGATCCTTGCCATAGTGCAGTCATAAGTTGGTGTCCTTGCGCGATCCTTGCAAGTAGTTCAAGGGAAGACTAACTCGAAACTCTTAGTGAACAATCTTGCATCATCTTTCGCTCAGCACCCCGCCCAAGCACCATTCCAGACAGTTGCTACTTCCGCCTTGCTCGAAGAATTTCCCTCACCTGAGTCGGTGTCGGCAGCAGACGTTCGAAAATCCTATCTGCAGACGGCTAGACGCTGGGCCACGAATGCCAATATTCACGCAACACAAGCCCAAGGAGAGGAGCGGACTCCTGAGTGCGATGAGGCCTGTGCAGTTTCGCTCTGTAATCTGGGCGATATAGCCGCACTGCTAGGCGATACCGACGAAGCCCGCCGCATGTTCCAGCGCTGCATCGCGATGAGCAAGAGCCTGGACTTCGCACCAGGCGTCAAACAAGCTGAGGAAGGGTTGCGACGGTTGACAAAACAGAAGAAGCCAAAGTCGAAATCGAGATGAGGCAGGAGGACGTGGCCATTGCAAACAAGCTTGCTACGACAGAGGCAAGGAAGGATGATCCGACCTGGTCAATTGCGACTGTTGGTCAATTGCGACTGTCCAATGGCGTCCTGCCAACTGCATCGGAGTAGGTTCCGGCGGGCGGACCCATTTACATTGCTTTTCAGGACATAGATCATGTCACCAGGATCGTGTCCCTGCTGCTATTCAGGCAGATGGGCAAGCCCGGTACAAACGAACCTGCGCTGCGTACCGTGAAGTCGCTTGCGGTGAAAGCTTGTCCAGAACCCGTCGCAAATGGAATATGCACTTCTGAGTGTGTGCGATGACGGAATTGTCAGGCCACTCCGGCATATTGACAGGCATACCGAAGGACCTCCGGCGTAAACGCCGAAGCTTTCCTCTGTTAACCACACCGCCCGCATTCCCTTCATTTACCTGCATTCACGTGCCTTCTTGGAGACAAAAAGGCGGGATTGCAGGGGTTGGAGATAAGCTGCGACGTTGCGTAACTTGCAGCGTGCAAGGATCAAAGAACACATACATCCACGAATGAATGGCGCTCGCTCGGCAATCGAATGACGAACCTGATTGGTGGAGAGGTCCTACTATTTCCTCGCACGTCGGCGCTCCTCCCGATACCCTGGAACCGGAATTCGGAACGAAGCTTCAATTGAATAAGATAGCCACAAGTTCTGCCACTGTATCCTAGCCGACCTGTCAACTTTCTTGGTTGCCGAAGTCCGTAAAAATATGAAACCTATGGCGCAAACCGAACTCGGCTCGACATACTGATTAAGAGGCTCATGCTTGCCCACAGATCAACAAGGGAAATCGGGTGCGATGCTACATGCCTTCGGGTTTCCATTTTCGGATAGTCTGTGCCGGTCTCTTTCGCACTTTGATTGAGTATTGCTATTCAGAAGTCTCTCCTCAGACAGATGATGATATTTAAGCACTAGGAGCCAGTCAAAGCTTTGCCTGCTGGACATTATTATGTAGGAGGGCCACCCGATTAGTTTCGATCGGGTTCACAATCCCGGTGCAAATCATTTTAGGAAACACATTCGGAGCACCTCAGTCGAGCGGCAGTCAGGGCAATCACGAGGTTAGACGACGACCGGAGGGCGGAGGTGGAGTTCGTGGACGCCGAGGTTCTCTCTGCCGTCGAATTATGTAGTAGTAGTGTTTAGTGGTATTCCGAACGTATCAGAGAGTCGCAACATGAGAATGGCAAGACTCTTGATCAACAAGGATGTGTTGTCAGTGGCAGCGAAACTACGGCGACGAGATGGCAATCTCGAAGATGACCACGTTAGCTGTGCGGAGTCGAGATGATAGGCTGCAGAAAGGCGGCCTTGGCGCCCTTAGGCACAGTTAAGCTTAAACCTCCAATGCCAAGACCGTGCTTCTGCCTAACGCTGTTGCTGCCGAAAAGGCGGAAATTTGATAATCAAGCAACTGATCGGCACTAACCGTTTTCTGACGTCTCTGCCGCGTTGATTCTCGCCGCTTGACGTGGCTCTCTGAGTGCGGAAACGAAGGGACGGCCCCTGGGATGGCGCTGATTACCTAGATGCACTGTTCATGAGGAGAAAGAAAAAAAAAAGGACCTCGGATGTGCGGTTAGAGCGCGTAGCAACTCATGAATTGATGATATTGCCCCCTCACTGCCTGATTCCTTTGTTATTCGTACCGCAAGCAGGTCCACGTGTAGCAAAGTACGCAGTACTACAGTATCTATGTGAGGATATCCTGAAAGCATCCACAGGTACCTGATGCAGTACCAAAGGGGTTCTACTGCACAGCAGTATTGCGTCTTTAAGGGTCCAGGGTCCTGGTTCGGCGGATTTATACCCGCAGTTCCCCGCGAACGTTCCCGCCAACGTTCTTGCGTCGACACGATACATCGCGCCGTTTTTGTCGGGTTTAGCGCGCCGTGCTAAGGTACCTACCATAAGGCAAACGTCCAGGCCAACTACTTTGTACACACGTTGCTGCCCCCTCTGTGGCCGACTCCACTGGATTGTGATGCTTTTTTTAGACACCAGCCGGCTCTTTAGAATTTCACGAGAACACCTCTGCACAGCATGGCGCAAACCAGGCACAGCTGCTTTGCCTCGAGAGAGGAGTTGTTGATACTGCACAATGTCACTTGGGGACATATTGCACATTCAGAAGGCTGTGTGCAGTCTGGCTGGCTGCGGATGGACTTCTGGGTGCAGAGAATGGTGCTTTGCGGCTGCGCTTGGCTTGGCATACATACCCGAGCATCGGCAATGCAAACAGTCAGCCAGATCCTCTGAGCCCTTTGAGCCTTGTCCACTGCGCGAATGGCTCCCAAGAGCGCTATTCCATCACCCGCACAGTGCTCTCTCACCAGGATACCGATTGGCCGGGCGGCAATCGATGATTGACTCCGGGGGACGAAGAGTGCACCCACCCCTCCGTCGCCGTGGCAAAGCAAACCACGCGGAACAGAACTTGAGCGCCTAGATTTCGAATACTAGGAAGATCCACGGGGGCTCGAGAACAACACGATCGCACGCGCCAGGCCTACCTCCAGAGAAAGCGTCGAACTCCTCACCACCTACCTGACTTGTACGTAGACCTTGGGTCACTTATCTTTCGGGAGCGTCTTCCGTGAACTCGCTCTTCATGCACATCAAGATCTCTTGGCAGTCTTCATGCGGACCAATTAGAGGCGTGGAGATGAACGTCCAAGATTCCAGAACATCCAGACTGCTCGCCAGTGCCCCGGTCCGTTTATCTTATCAAACTTTCCGTGTCTGAGCTAGCGGAAGCAGAGCAGCATGATAGCATCGACATCTCTGGTTCACAACACGCCGGACGTTGACAAACATGTAATTATCGAATTGACAGGATCTTGAGACACTAGCCCAGCCGCCTTCCGGGTGGTTCAACCGCAATACCGCCGCCAGCGAATCATCGGTATCGATCACAGAGCTTTGGCTTTAGCTCGCTGGAAGACATGCAGCTAGCAAGGAAAATGGCGGCTTTTGTTATAGCCCGCCAACCGAGCAAGCCTCTCGCCCGGCTCCTCATTGACTCTTCTTGCTTTGCTGATGCCAAAGTGCTGTAAGCAAGCTCGAACATTACCTTCAGAGACACCGGGAATAACGTGGTGACACAAGTCCCATACAGCCTGGAACTACCACACTACAATTACTTACCTTCAGGAAAGGAACAGGAACAGAGCCCCTCGCTGCCCTGCACCGTAGACAGCCACTTTCCACGGTGCAGCGTACAGCCCCCAGTTAAACACTAGTGAAGAAGCAGACGTAACTGCGCAAAGCTGTATACAAGCCTCACAAGCCTCACTGCTGCGTAATCGTTAGAGCTCCGACAAGCGCGCCGGCTGTCACTGACCTTACTGATGAGGGTGGTTTGAATGACCGGTGTTCAGTGTGTCTTAACCAAAGAGATTCATAGACAACCCCGCAGTCGCAAGACAAACATCGCCCAGGCTCAACACGGCCACCCCCTCGTTCATTAATGGGGCGCGACAGCATCAAGCATCTGTGCTAGGAACATGTACGTACATCCTGCAAAGTGACTCTCTCTTCCAATGGGGGAATTCTTTCGAAGTCGCCGATTTGAGAGCCCCTATCTCCTAGCGCCTCGATGGGCTATACCGGCTCAACTAGGTATGTACCTCGTCTAACTACAGGCCGTTAGACTCGCTCGTGGCCATTTGGAATTTAGGAGGGAGCGATGAATCTACGACAAGTGCAACCCGATCCGGCATTTTCTTCCGTTCTCGTGCCTTTCAAACCCTAGCTAATTGCTGTCGAGCATCAATCATCAGCTTGTATTGTTGTGACCGAAAAGGTGATATGCACCACTGAGAATGCGCTGATATCTTGTCCAATGGTGTGGGCTTGGTTTGCTGGTTAAGGTTTCAACTCAGCCATGGAGCTGAATGTTCTCTCCCTTTGGACGTTTTGGGCACAAGCGCCGTTTCGCCATGCCTTCGTAGCAAGTTACCTACCTGGGTTATCAATCAAAGTGGTGGCCGGCCATTGTTGCTTTGATCAGGAATTACTCACCAAATTTGCAGATTGTTCCCGAGCTTCGCTTTCGTGGTGATTACTTCACATATAGAATCTCCTGACTCACCCACAAACTTTGCTGAAAGGATGCAATTATTGCCATCAAGGAGCCTTTTGCTCGACAGGGACCAGCAATGGGCAATGATTTTACACTGACGTCATGGCATCCGCTGGGCACACCCATCAGCCCTTCGAGGCGCAAAGCGAGAGTACCGTTCCAGCCGCTCATTCCGCCATCCCGCGCCACCGAGAATCCACCGTAGGAGCAACGGTTTAGCACGGTTGAGCACCGGACACTCGGGTTGGGTCAAGGAACACCGACCATCGGTCTTTTCCGATGATTTGTCTCTTCCGGTATTCCCTAAAGCCTAGCTCTCCAAATGGCATTCCGTTGGTTTCCCTGATTCCTGTTCTGTGACCAGCTCACTTGCTGTTTTCGATCGAATGACGATGGGTAGTCGTTTGATTGTCTCCGACGAGGGGGCCTTTGGTCGGCGAGCAGTCCTTGGGTGCAACAACCCTGCTGCAAAGTGCTGATTCTGTCTTCCGTTGACCATGGGTGTTCTCTCAGCAAGTCCCAGGCTTCGAATTGCAGCGCTGCTTCAAAATGGCGGAAGAAAGGGCGGAGAAGTAAAGGTATCTACCTGCGTCTTGTTCGAATGCGTGCATATTGAGCACATGCAAATGAAGGTAGCCTGCGTGCTTAAAGTGGTGTACAAAGGTACATGTATGCACGGCATGTCAAGACCGTCCACACCACCATAGGCCACGCACCACGCCCAAATCCCAACTACCCCTTGTAGCTTAGACAGGCTGGACCAACCCCTGTCAGATGTGTTGTGGAGATACATGCAGGACCATGTCCATCACGGCGAAAAGCCACAGAGTTGCATCCATCTAGAGTGTATATCCTTCAAGGGCCCAACTTGTCACTACGGAGTACGAGATGGGTGGAACCGGCATGCCTCGTCGACATGTACCTTTTAGGAAGTTTTGTTCGTGCCGTCTGACCTCGTCCTCAACCCGTACCTTGTCCGTACCTCTCACGAGCTTAGGTATAATACTCCAGCTTACCCAACTCTCCTCAAGCATGACTTCTCTTTCCACAACGTCTCAGATTATTGCAACCAACTCATAGTCAAATAACAAGTCACTGGCTACTTGCCCAACTATCCAGAGACTCCTGCCTAACACCACCATATTTGGTAGACATATTCCCATATACGTGCTCTTCCCAACGTGCTCTACGCGACGCCTCCCAAAAATGGAAGACCTCAATAACTTGCTTGACTTTCCGTCACCTGGCAGTTCTCAGTACTACATGTATGGGGATGTAGACCAACACCTGGACTCGAACACATCCGAGTCGCAAAGTCCAGTCAATTCACCAGTGAGTCTACCCAACTACATGCGTCGTCGCTTGATACGGGCAGTGGCTCTAACATCAGCCCGCCGGGACAGTACGACATGTCTTATATGCCAGATTTAAGCAATATATCCAGTGTATATCCCAGCCCAGAGAGGGACGACGAGGAAGAGGAGTCGCAAGCGAGTAAGACATCAAAACCTGCGGCGAAGAGGAAGCGAGAGAATCGGTACAAGAATGCGCCGCCAGCTGTGCTTTCGGTGAGTACTACTATATGATCTCATCTTTACAGAAACAAGGGCTAACTCATCCAGCGCCGGAGGGCTCAAAACCGAGCATCTCAACGAGCATATCGCGAGCGGAAGGACCAGAGGATAAAGGACTTAGAGGCGATGCTCAACGACGCTAAACAGAGGAACGACAATTTAAGCCAAGCTTATGCGGCATTACACGCCGAGTATGTCCAGCTCAAGGCATCGCAGCGCAAGGACCAGCAACTAGACGCTCCCCGCGCTGCCTACAGTGGTGCCGACCTTGTCTTCGACCCGACCATGGGTGGCATGACCAGTGCCAGCGGCGAAAGGTTAGACATGGACCTGTTTGTTTACTCGGATCTGACTGGTGGCGCCAACACTTTCTCCTTGTAAGAGGGGAGCAAAAAAAGAAGAAAAAACCCTAATCATAATAATCCGACGGAACGACTGCAGAACTCGGGACGAGCTTGAGGGATCAATATTTCCTCAACCACTTGGTCAGCACGCTAAAAGCCTCAGAATGAGGCGGACTGACACCAAGGGCGAGCTTAATGCAGGGCAAATATTATAGTACGCTTTCCTTTATCGGGGTTTGGAAAACGAAGGGTGGACTCGGGGTTAAGGCGCTTGTTTCTTGTCCACGTCTGCACCGGGGAAGGCGGCAGCAGCCACGAGATTTCGCCCCTAGATGGTGCAACCTTGGGATGGTAGGTCTTCTGCAATTTGTTTCATTGCGGTTGCGTTTATGGGAGGGGAATTGCTCCGATACCTAGCCCATGGGCGTTGGTTTCTACTTTCTGTTTACTCACTGTTCCGTGGTTCGGCAAATGGGCGGGCTTTGGCGCAATCACTCAACTATCTCCGGATCGATCATGAACTTTGTCGTTGCTCTTTCTGTTTGCCGATGGCTCTATATGACGACATGGGATTGGAAGAAAGCTGGGCTCGGCGGGTATGTGCACTTCTCTAATCACAGGCTCATGGGGAGATTCGGAGCCGGAAACGCCGGTGACTGGTGGCTTTTTCGTGCCTTGGATGGGCCGCATGTGTGTCTTCCTAGCCCGGAGAGAGCGGCTTGCTAAGAAAAGTTACAATATTAATTGGCCTCAGGCCAGGTAACTCAAGTTCCAAGCATCCAGTACTTCGACAGGCAAGTTCCAGTGTCTTGTCCTGGCTTCTTTGCAGCTGAAAGGGTTGTGCCTGTATGCAGCCAAGTGATTTGCTAGTCCGTGTGGTTGAAATGTATTGCCCCTCTCTCGAGTTGAAGGGTCTACTGTAGCATGCCAGCCTAGGCTATCTCGCAGACACAGCAATGGCGTGGGTGTGCGGATGGCATATCTGACTGATCATGACACTTTAGGTATGCGTGAAGGGAATGACAAAGGCGGACGGCAACCCCGTCGATGACTGGCCAGGTCTTTTGGTTCGGACTGAGGAGTCATTCCAAATCGGCGATTTTACTTTTGAACTTGCAGTGGTTCGAACTTTAGCGAGCGACAGGCACTGACAGATTGGTGGCCAAGCGTGAGATCAGCCTATCCTTGCCGCTCGGACGTGCGAGTAAACGTCTGGTTTCTGATCAGTAATCATATTCTTCGTTCTTCCAGCGACCCCTCCAGTCCTCGGTGTCATTCCAGTCTATTGCTGCATATAAGCCCCCGACTTTCCACGTGGGCTTGGCGAAATTATTCGACCCGACCATTGTGAGTACCTGTACCGGAGGTTGCTCCGACACCCGGTACCCCTGGCTCGTTAGCATTTGAGCGGATGCGGTAGAACCTGGACGGCATCTCATTCTCCCCCTTGTGGCTACGGCTCTCGCCTTGGCTCCGGCCGATGGAAACTACGTACGTATTCAGCTGTTCCTGTGGACGCACGATCTACAGAGGCAATGAAAGCCAACATCCGGGCGTTAACTCCTGACCTTTCAAGCATCGCTCTCATGATACGGTACGTACAGTATTAAGTCCGAGATGGATTCCATTCCTGGTCCCTCCTCGCCCAGGTACCTAGATGCTCAGCTGAGTTCATATATAGAGCATCGAAATGAGACGATGACTCGGGACACTGGTCCGAAGCATACAAGAGAAGTCTGCAACACGACGGAAAGTCCTCGCCCTCGATTCTGGAATGTGCCTGTAATGCTATGCCGCCCTCTGGACACACTGCGAATACTGTAGGCGTCAAACCCGAACACATATCGGATTCACAGGATTTCCCATTCCTCAGCGCGCACGAACTTCAAGGTAGTCCTTGCCAGTTTCTGCCTTCAATCAAGTAGTTGGAGTCAGAGTGGTTCGACTAGTGTCAACGGCTTTGTGTTTTGTGGTTCTTTCCAGGGTTTTGTCCGTATTCCGACCCGATTTTACCAGGTACTTCCCGATGGTGAGCACCTTGTCCCGCAGTTCTCTCCGCATTCACGTCCGCACTCGAGTTCTTTGCGAGTCCGTGTATTGTGCTTTGCAAGTGTCCAGAAGAAAATCAAACGCGGTGTTATTGTTGGGCTTTGCCCCTAGCTGTCCGCGTTGGCTCGGGAAAGCTGTTGCTATCAGGAGCATCGTTGCTGGTATATCACAAGACGTTCCGTTCTTAATCATTGGTCATCACGTCACTCTCCAGGCAAAGACACAAAAGGTCTAGGTCTGGTATCGACGATGCTGAGACCAACGGGTATACAGGGCTTTAGTATCTCTTTCCCAGTATCTCTTTCCCAGGCCTGATTTCATTAGATTACCTGGACTTTGCAAGATAGCAACCGCAGATAGCAACCGCAAAGTGCCAACCGCTCTATCAGAAAGTCTGCTGTCGCTGGCGTCCCTCTTTTTCCTTCCCTCTGTCTCTCTCTCGGTTTTGTTTGAGGTGCAGGTTTTCAGGTGGGGTGTCGACAAGACTCACCACTCCCACCACAGTCGACAGGCTGTGACTTCAAGCAAGATGCCCATGCTCATGCTCTTGTGGCGCACCCCGGGGGGGAAGGGGCGCCGCGCAGCGAGAGTGTTCGGACGCGGGTTTTGGCTGAGATAGAGGTACGGTGCCGTTTCGCATGATCACGTAGCCTTTGGCGGCCTATCCACAGGTTTTCCGTTCAAGACCAACATAGCCCATATGTTGTCGTACGGTCTCGGCTGGCGGCTCAAGAAGATACAACGAGATCGGCGAGTTGCAACGTCAGTCGAGCGTAGGTTAGGTGGCCACACGGTTGGACCTTGATTGCAGACGACAGCCGACGGGTGTCTGTGTGCACCGGAGGGTATGTTTACTGTAAGTTGATACGGTTGCCACTCGCCTTATTCCCACATCGTCATCTGTCGCGTATAGCTAGCTCGCGCGGCGCAGCTGCGTGCTCTATGCAGTACGTCTTCCAGCGGCAGTATCCACCCCATTCCCCACGAACGAGTGCCATGCTTCAGCGAGACGTTTTGAATGGCGAACATTGATCACATTTTGCCGTGACGCACCGGGACCTGTGCCATCACCACCTGTCGGGGCCAGTGTATGAGACCTTTCGAGGCGGGAAGAGAGGCGGGCGGAAAAGAGTGTTCATGCTGGCCAGCTTTCAGTGAACTGTCCCAGAGGCGACAAAACCTCTGTCCATCTGGGCCAAAGGATTTGAAGACTGGCATCGGTATGAATAGCTTCTCTCGATTGCTCCCGATCCTGGAGACTTCGCCCAGACGACGCTCAGGCATGGTATTGTCTGGAGTGTTACTTCACAATGAGGTGACGGGGTAGTCCGACTGATCCATTTCTGAGGCACTGTCGACATTGTGTAAGTGTCCGGGAACGTATGAGTTGAAAAGGTATCCTCCGTTATGGTCATGGACTTGCTTGCCTCTATAGTCAAGGTTGTAGAGATAGAGACTAGTCATTCCGTTTGTGCCACGCTACTTAGCCCTGCTGACACAAGACTTGATATAGGGGGGACGACTCCGGCCGTGCCCTGGCAAGTAAACGACGAGTTCAACGGCCTGGGCGCTCGAGAAATGGTTAAAGCAGCAGAAGCTGGAAGACGTTTTGAAAGCGAGATGAAATCAGTACTTCGAACAGAATAGCTCATGATATCTTCTGGCGGAGCGGTCCTCCAAGACCTCAACGACATGACACTGGCGCGAGACTTGTCCGTCCTTACAGCAACGTGCCTCCAAGTCCGCCGGTCCACAAGCAGGAGGCATATCTGTGGATGGTCCGGCAGGAAGGTTCAGAAGGAAGGCTGATAGACATCCGTGTAGCGGCTCATATGAGAGGTCGGGGTAAGTTGGGTTGGAACGGTCGACCTTCGGTCCTCGTCTTCCAACCCAGCGGTCATGGTGTTTGCTTTTGTCCAGCTAGGCAGCCCTGTTGGGCTTCGCTAGGTCCTCTCCCATTCCATCTCTTCCTTCCTGTCCCCGTGGTTGATAATCTTCCTCATCAAGGATCCATCCATCTCTTGGTTGGCATCGGCCCAATGTCGTCACGATTCACCCTACTGACAAACGTCTGGATCGACTAAGGCGATGGGCTCCTACCAAGGATAAAATCCAGGACGCGGTAAGAAAGGGGACGCTGTTGACGTTATGTACCCAACAACAAGGCAAATAGCCACCCCTTTCCCCCTAGATGACAAATCTGATGCAGCTGGCACCCCGGGTGACTGAATACGGCCAATGCATCGTGGGTACTTACTCAGCCCCCCGTCTCTGACGCCTCGTTGCTTCCCCCACACCGGGCACGCGGCCGCCAGTCAACGGCTGGAGTTGGCTATAGGCCCCTGCTTTCCAAGCTTCTGGGCACCGGAGTCTTCGTTGCTCCATACTGTGGTAGAGGAGGCTGTTAGTCCCGATCACTCGCCGCGATGGGGGTTATCCTGTTAGTGGGATGGAAGCGACTCGGCCCGACCCTTACAAGCTAAGTACGATGGTCGAAGATTGGGGACCTATTTCGGAGCTGTTGTCGTCGGATCTTCGTCTACCCAAACCCCCGCATAATGTATGCAATGGTGTTGTAGGTGATAAGCGCATATACCACAGTAAGCCATCGAAGAAGGAAGATTGCAAGTGTCTGGTGCAGGATGTGGAGCTGGTGACCTAGCCGCAAGATATGGACCCGTGCTACCCCAGATTTACTCGCAGTCTGGATATCTCAAACCTGGACGGCCATAGTAGTAAGTTACCACTTACGCGCAGATAGCATTTCTGGAATGGGAAGGCTAAAAGGGGCGTCGAGCCGAAATTCTAGCTTCTTAGTGGCCAAGTAATATGCCGGTCAATTTATCCTAATGACGACGGAAGCAATGTCTCGCACCATCTCTTCACCCCACCAGTCTTGAGCCCTGGTGTCAAGATTATTTTGGAAAGGAAAGAACAGGAGTTCCTCCGTGTAAACCGTGAGCAAGTGACGACAGAAGGTGACAATACGGATCAAGAGCAAAGGAGCAGATACAAGACTGGAAGCGATACTTCAATATATTGTTGTCTTTTCAACGGCGTTGACCGTTCGGTCGCGAAGGGCGGTGATAACGCTCGCAATATACTGCGCTTGGCTATGCAGCCATCCCGGTACGCCGGTTCTAGACAACAAGTACGACATTGCGCCTATATAGGAAGGCCGAGAATCCTTGATGCTGAGTTGATCTCCTAACCTGACCCTAATCCAACGTCATCCGTTATAACGCGTCAATATTCAAGAAAACCTGGATGTCCGCGTAGAAGACACTTGGCGAGGATGAAGGCTCTTCTCTCAAGATCTGCATTGCTGCTTGGGCTATTGCCTTTGATCCAGCACTGCGCAGCCGATTTCACAGGCGTGTCGTTTGATCAAATAACAGAAAGTGGCTCGCTAAATCTGACATGGGACACCAACGGGCTGGGTTCCGAATCGTTGCCATTCGTCGTTGCCGTCTCGCTCATCAACCAGACGGACTCGGGGGTCTTCGGGGTTAAGACAAATCTTTCAAGTGCGAATCGCATCTTGTGCCTCTGCTGAAAGAGCAGATCTAGCTGACCGCGTACACAGCATCTGTAAATACAGCATCGTATCTCTGGCAAGGGCTTCCATATCCAGCACCTTACATACCGACGGCGCAGTACCAAGTCGAAATCAGGCACTCGGGGGCAAACAGCTCGGGAACTCAGGCCGTCGTGGCAAGGTCGCCGTTCTTCCTCATCCATGAAGCGCCACAACCAGCTGCTTCTTCAAACCCCGATGTAAGTCTTACCCTTTGCACGATTCCGCTAAGCCTTCTTGTTCCCCTGGCTCTTCGTGCGCCGCAAACACCAAGGCCAAGTGCTACGGCTAACAGAGCAATGACAGACAAGCGGTACGCCGCCACCAATGACCTCTCAGAAGGGGGCCTTGAGCCGAAACGCGGGGATCGCCGTTGGCGTCGTGGTGGGTGTGTTCTCCGTCATGGGCCTGGGACTTGTAGGATGGTGCTTTAGGAGACGACAGGTCAGGGCGAGGGAGGAGAGGCGGAGGCGAAAAAGGATGGAGTTTGTCATCTCGTAAACGGTGTTCAGGGAGTTAGAAGCAATGCCGAACTCCTGCAGTAATCTCCTCATGCTTGTAAGAGTTTTCCGCTGGCAGGCAGAAATATCAAGCCGTCATCACGCCATCAGAGGCGGGTTATCGATCACTGGGCAACACATTTGCTCGCTCAAACACCAGCGAGTTCCGGTGGAAGGATGGGGGAATATAACAATTACGTCAAGGTCCCTAAGCTCACACAGACGGAGTAGGGGGTATATTTTTCAGCAAGCAGTTAGGGTATGTATAAGGCTCAGAACGCCGATCCGTCAATGTGCAGCACTCCTGATCCGTTTTCCCACGTCATGTAAGGCATGGCCGCGATTGTCGGAGGTACGACCTCCTTCTGGTACTGGAGTAGTATTATCACTCTCCCACGCTTCCAACTCGGCCCTGAACGTCTCCGAACTTATAGTTGCCGGCTTCCCCTGGTCTGCACTCCGCTCTCGCACCAGCAGCACTCTCTTGGTACGTGCTGCCTCGAGCCCTTCCATCAGTTCCAACGCGGCCTCTTTATCAGTCAAGTAAGCCCACGCCTTGAATGTGTGGTCGTCTCCCTCGAACCCGGCAGCCTCGAGACGCTGCAAAGTTTTGACAGTTTTCCGGACATTCTGCGCATTTGCGTAGCCGGCCATGAGCGTGTTCCACGGTACTATACTTCGTTCCACACCATGCTCTTGCATGATCTCCATGACCTTCTCGGCCTTGTCGGCTTCGCGGTGAAACATCAGCCCGTTTATCAGGATTGACCAGGTGTGCACACTAGGAGCTGGATGGCGAAAACTCTTCATTGGCCCAGAAGGTGCTAGAACCGCACCCCTGGGTTGAGCAGCATCACTCTTGCTAATCTCGGCGCTAGGTAGATCTGACGAGAGCGACACTTTCTCCATAGAGAGTCTATGGGCCACAGATCCGTAACTGGAACCAGCCGCTGTGGTAGGGGCTATAGAGAGAGGGCCTAACGAGGTCTTGACACCCGCAGAGTGTTCTTCGAGTGGCGCATCCCCTGATAGCTTCAGCATGTCATTGACAAGGCCCACGCACGTGCCAAGATTCTCCTCCCATTGCAGGAGGGCCTTAAGCACGTAATCGTAAATACGTGTTGCTCCCTTCTCGACAAGGTGCCTGGCGTCGGCATCTCCGCTGTCGACAAGCCGTTTGAAGTGCAAATAGAAGTCAAGAATACTCTGCGGGTTGGACAACGAATTGATATATCCCAAAATCATGATAGTGAGAGTATCATAACCCGGGTCAAGCAGGCCGCGAGCGTTCCAGGATGGTGTCCTGTATGCAAGGAGAAAAGCCTGTTTCTCACACTGCCAAATGTTTGACGCGTGCAAGTCCGCCTTTGCAAGGTGATCCACGTCTGCGGGGATGAATTTGCGAAGCAAGTCCGCTTTAAAAATGCTCGAATATAGCTTTAGCATGGGGTGAAAGGCGGGCATACCGACTTTCCGCCTACCCCTTTGGCGTCGTACCTCGCCCAGATAGGCCATGAAGACCGTATGGAGAAGTTCATTCCATACTACCGGGTCTCTAATCTCGTCGAGGAAAGCTTGCTGAACGAGCATATGCATGGGCAGCCAGCTACCCGAAGTTTTTGCTCCATGGAGAAGGAAGGAGTAAAGAAGGGCATCTGGCTTCAAGTCTTGAGAGGCCATAATTTTAAGCACATCGAGAGCGGTCTTGACCTCTTTCCTTTGTATGAGGTCCCTAATCAGGACGGTGTACGTTATGAGGTTCGGATTGAAGCCGAGTTGTAGCAGACGCTCGGAGTATTTGGTCGTCGATTCCGACATCTCGGTGCCCTCGACGAATTTGCCAGGTGTGAACGATTCGTCAAGAGCTTTCTTGGAAGGAGTGAGGATCGTCGTGCAAAGTGCAGCAGCATGTGGGGAGTTGACGTCCAGCTCCCCGGCTTGTACAAGCGACTCTAGGATCTCGAAAGCTGTGTGCTTGAAGGTCACCGTTTCGCCAAACCGTCTAGCAAATTGGAGACGTGTGAAGCGGTGTAGTGGGTGCTTAGAAGTCACAAGTTGCTGATAGAGGGTGTGGATGGCTTCATCAGACGAGACGTTTTTCACCATCATGTGGATATCCCACTGCCGTAACTGGAATCCTTGCCGTCGGGCATGTCCCAAAAGGAACACCAACAGATCACAGAGATCCTTTGCAGCCGCCTTACTTTGCATGACTGCCGGTCGGCGAATCAAGAACCACACCGCATCGTGGATTATGTATAAGGGACAGATGGACTCGTCCCATGTAGCACGGAGAAAGAGGCAGGCCGACCTAGGGAAGAAAGCGAGAACAAGCAGTGCGAGATCTGGCCAGGCCACCCCTCGTTCTGCCCATGTCCTATGGCCCCATTTCTCTCGAATGGCATCCTCGTCACCCAGTGATAGTAATGCCGCCAACTTGTCGCGCCCTTCACTGTGATTGATGGGAAATAGGCCGGACCGGCTAACATCATCAGCAGCGGATAGTGTTTGTTGACCTGCTCCCTTCGAGGACGCAGAAAGCTTTGGGCGATTTTCATCCCTCCAACGAAGGGTCAGTGAATGGAAAGCTTTTTTCCAGGCGTAGTATTTCTTGACCTCCTCGGGATTGCGAGGTTGCCGAAAGAATAACCGTCGCGCCATAGCTTCTCGAAACTCGTTTCTCTCCATCTGTTTGTCGAGCTCTGGATCGTTGTCCTCGAACCATCTTGTCAGAACAGCGGTAGTGTATGATGACCGAGTCCTGGCCTTGTATTTCTTTTGCAGCCTCGGAAGCTCAGTGTACAGTTCCTTTTCGATCTTGCGCCGAATTCTCCGCTTGAGAAACCAAGGGGCCTTTTCGGAGTGCATGGCCAGCTCTGATGCAGGTACGGTGACCTGTACCGCAGGCGCCGTGGCTTGTTGCGCGAACGTCGATCCATTGCGTAGGGGCTGTCTTAGTACTAGATTCCTCAACTGGAAGAGACAGGACCTGCATACGAAGCCATTCTTCTGCATCACCTGAGTTCTCGTGGCACAGAAGTAAATACGGTGCGCTATGCTCGTATGGGATATCTTGGGGGAACTGCTGCGGAAGGAAGCTGAGCGATTGGTAAAGCGGACTGTTTGCATGTGCAAATATGGATTGAATTTGTTGTGGCTTGGGAGGAGTCACTAGCCACAAATCTCTGCCAGCTCCGAACATTCATACGATGCGCCGCCACCTTTGAAAGGTACGTACCTTAGTTCAAAGACAAATTCTCAACACCTACCTAGACAAAGCCAAAAGAGATCAGGAGCGAAGATTGCCTTACTTAGACATCATAGAAACGTCTTGGCAACATCCCTCTCTCTAGAAACGGGAGGAAACAGGCCAACAAGGGAAGCGTTGCGCAACCATGTCGTCCCAATCGAGCCTCAGCGCGGCAGTCGACGACCGCAAGGCCCGTCTCGCCAAGCTCAAATCACTGAAACGCAAGCAGCCCTCGCCGTCCGATGACGACCACGAGACGTCGACTACTACGGGATTCGCCCCAGCGGAAGATACACCAGAAGATCAAAGCCCACCGTCGAGAGATGTCGCACAACTGCATATATCTGGACGGAACTACGACCCAGAAACCCGGGGTCCGAAGCTAGGGTTTGAGGCACCGCCCGTCGAAGGCCCGACACTCGAGGACAAGGCCGCCGAGCTCGAAGCAGAAGTTAGAAGAAAGGCAGAGGAGGACGCGGCGACAGACCGGGGTATTGATCTGTTCAAGTTACAGCCCAAGAAACCAAATTGGGATCTCAAACGGGAGCTTAACCGGAAGCTGGAGGTCTTGAACGTGCGGACTGATAATGCCATCGCGAGGCTAGTAAGGGAACGCCTGGAGGCAAAGAAGGCAGCATCTGCCGGCAGCGGGGGCGGGAAGAAGACCCAAGGGGATGTGGGCGAAGGGGACGGCGGTTTGGAAGGTACTGCAATCGTCGAAGGGCTGCGAATGCGGGAGAGGGAAGAAGCCGAGGAGGAAAGAAGAGAGAGGGAAGACTTTGAGTAATTCACGACGGCACATCATTTGCTATCTTGGACATGGCATGCCGTCGAAAGGCGCCAGGGAGGTCTTTTGACACATGCATGAATTGGCTTTGTTACTACAGTATGAATTGATACCCAGACTTCTATCTTCCCATGTTCATGGCTTGCGTAAGTGCTAACCTCTTACTGAAGGGACTAAGACTCCTCTCTCGAGCCGGTTCTGCAGTTTGCGTTGGCTTCATCGCCTGGCAGTATTCCGGCCTGCCGTGCCCTTCGTCCTTTCTCTCCCTGTAGCGACGATCGGGTACCTGGTATGGCGAGCCGCTTCTGCTCCTCTCCCTCCGCGGCGACCGGCTCGTATTCTGGGAGAACGGATCCCTCGCGTGTAGACGGGCTCCCAGACGTCCGGTCCTGTAGCCTTGTTCATTGTCTGATACCGAGGATTCCCTCCTAGAGCCAATCCTGCGACTCATTTCTCGTGGAGGCGACTTGTCACGGAGTTTTGGTCCTTCAGCACGGTCTTCCGGCTCTGAACTCCGGAATGAGCGGCGGGACTCTTCCGAATCAGAGTCGTACACTCGCCCTCGTTCCGGCCCAAGTCGTGGCGATATATCTTTGGATGGTACTGATCTGGGTGCAACCGGAGGGAGGGACGCTCTCCGGCCTTGAGGTGAATCCAGCTTGTGCCTTGGCTGTGGACTGGGAGACCGTGAGGAGACAGATGAACTAGAGCGACTTGAAACAGATCTCTGCCGCTTGGGTTCGGACCTGTGTGAGACCGAACCTTCGTCCTCATCTACGTCTTCAAAGTGGCGTTTCCGTGCCCTCTCAGCTTCTCTCTTCGCAAGCTCTTCATCCGCAACCCCTTTCCTGCAGCGTTGTTAACAAACCTATTTCATCAGAGAGAGCGCAAGAATGATGGGACTTGCTTCCGCTGGATATCGTCGAGCACATCTGTGGTCAGCTTGGGGACCAGTTTTGGGTTTTGGAGCTGCTGAGTCCTAGATGGACGTGGCACATATGGCCGTTCCTGCGCCGAGGCCTTGCACTCATAAGAATAGTGGCGTGCCTGAATGTATGTTAGTTTTGGAAACTGTATACCTTGAAATGCAGACAATGAAGGCAAACATATCTTTCTTTAGACACTTTTGACATGTCACATTCGCTGGGGTTGACCTGGAAGGACCACCTCTGGCTCGGTACGCGTGCATGATGGCTGGGTTGGGCCCGGATGGGTTGTAGATGCTTAGACAACCCTACCTTCTTATCAAAAAATGACTATGAAGGCTGCTTGATGAAAGTTATTTTTGAGCTCGGCGGTCCGACTATTGGTTCACAGTGAAATCAAAGGCCTGATGAGATTAAGAACTCGGGTACGTCGCCGAGAAAGCGTGAAGTTGGCGCAATGCGTATTGGTTGAAAACAACCTCGAAGGGGCCACAAGCTGGCAGCTGGCAGCATTCAAGTGACTAGACCGAGTCAGGAAAGGTGCTAGATGACCTACTACTTGGCCCGACTTTGTTCCTACCTCTACGCCAGAGATTGTTCCTCAACCCACGATGTCAACTGTTCTTGATATATACTTCATGCCCTCGCCTTCGATCATCCTTCCCACTTTCCTTTCGGTTCCTTCTAGTTCGGCTGCACAGTATAACTTTATAATTTTACTTTTGCTCTGAAAGATTTTAACAACCCAGATTGGTGTAGCGGTAACACGTCTGGAGTCACCAGTTGAGGCCTACAGCGCTGAGGCTGGCCCGTGAAGGGGCGGAAGTGCCGGGTTCGAATCCTGGATCTGGGACTCTCTCTCTTTACTACTTTTTTCTTCTTCCTTTCCCTTTTTCTCTCCGTCACTCACTCAGACAGGTGGACTGCAAAAAACGGCATCCCAAACGGCGACACAGGAACTCTGTCTGTGTGAAATAAATCGAATGAATCCAGGTGCTTAAAGCTTCTCTCAACCTTCATATGGCATTGCATCTGTAAATCACTGAGCCCACTGGCAAGTGAACATAAGGTCCGGGACAGATGGATGCAGCCTATCGTGTGCAGGACTCTCCTGGTCCGCCGCAGTGAGTCTAAGCGGATTCGTGTTTGGCGCAATGGTAGAGGCAGAGTTGAATCATGTTGTCAATCGTATCACACTCCGAAAAGATCCCGTATCAGCCTGGAACTAAGTGATGGATTGCCCACTACCCGTCTCTCTTAAACCGTTTGAAGTTGCGCCGAGAACCCGGCACTTCCGCGTAATGCAAGGCTTCCAGGTTCACGGGGGGCAGAGAAGCTCCATGAAAGCTTGTAAAGCCACTCTTAAGGCAGTGGATGTTCCAACTTTTCCGCCCGACGGCACGCGGCCTCGGTATGATAGGTACCTTGTATATGTGTACAGACAACTCTGCGGTCCACTGTGATTCTTACGCATACTGTGGGAAGATACAGGCCGAAGAAAAGAAAGAGTAAAACAAATGGAAGCCGCAGCGTCGAACCCCTCTTCTTTCGTCACTCACGTTGTCTTGATCTACGAAGCGGCACCTACCTTATCTTAGCCTGACCAGCTCCACGATTGGGGTTTTTGTGCTTGATCGGCCCGTCGCGACACTTTTCTCGCTGGCCTAAAAGTCACTGACAATTGACAACTGACCACTAAAAACGCCCCCCTTGGTGGTGTTTCTTGCAACCTACCGTAGTAGTTTAAAGCTTGGAACCCTTCGACCTCAACCCATCTGACCCACTTCCCCTTCCGAACTCAACTCAACTTCAACCCAAACCCTTCATCCCGCCTTCGAAGGAAGGCTTGACAGTCCGTCGAGACTCGAGAGAATCCATCTCAACGGCCGGAACCGATAGTCCCCCCAAGCCGGAATAGCCAACGACTTACGACAATGATCAACGGCACTTCGTCCGCGCTCAGGACCGTCTCGGACCGTTTCGCTTCTTGATCACTCCCCTTCGTCAAGCCATCATTACATACTTTTAATCTTTTGTTGCAGTCTTGGATCGATCGCGTTGTGCTTTGCCCTCTGCCTTCTGCGAAATCCTGTTCTTTTGGGCCACGTTTTTCTGTCGTTACCTCGCCATTTCGACGTCCGGCTAGGCTCGCGAAACTGGATTGATATTTCTTCACGTTCTCGGGCGCTCGCTCCGTCAGATAACCATGGCTGCCATTGCCCCTGACGTGAGGAAAATGTCTTTTGCAAAGGTATCTATGCACCCCTGTGTTCGCATTGATGAAGTCGAGGCGCTATACGTGAATGCCTTGGTGTACTGACTGAGCACGACTCTCAGGCCGCAGCCTCGGCAACCAAAGACGCACCTTCGGTAGCCGCTCTGGCAAGAGCCCCCCCGACGAACAACCCTCCACCTCTCCGAGATCATATGTCGGCCCCGGCAACTGCGCATGCCGTTGCTCGCAGTCCTGCACCCCCAACCCCACCCGCTGCCGACTCTACAGTAGATCATGGCCAGACCGCTGCCACAGTTACAGTCGATGGTGTTCCTGACAACAAGGTCGTTGAGGGTCTGAGAGATTTGAAGATCGAAACAAACACGCCAAATCTGGTAGTCAACGGCACCGATTCGGCTGTTACTGAGCGCTCGAGCAAGAATGGAAACAGTCAGACTCCCTCGGACGAACATTCGCCGAGAGCTGATTCCAGCTCCGACTTGGGGACCAAACCTCCCAGTTTGGACGGCAAAAGTATCACATCTGGGACAACCTTCGCCCTCGATGAGAAGGAGTCTCTGCGACCCGATGACAGTGCCAGTGTCAAGGCGGCGGCCGAAGACGATGATGCCTTTTCCATCCGGGGCTCGCTTATTGCCCCGGGGTCGCGGATGGGTTCCGAGGTTGCGGTTAGGATGCATCAGATCCAGCTTGGTGATATGCCCCCCAGGATGATGCCCACGCGCGTACCGTTGAATGTCAATAACCAAGGGGTCTCGACGCCACCCAGTAGTGGTTCGGGTAAGCAGCCGGTCACCGAGGCCAAGTTACCGCTTGTTGCTGGGGCGGCTACACCGGACGGTGGTCTCGGCGGGAACATGTTCTATAGGCAGAACCCGGACGAGAAACTCCTCGAAGCCATACAGTCTCCCAAGGACCGCCTCTTCCTCCTGCGCTTGGAGGAACAGGTGATCAGTTTTGTCCAGGATTCAAAGTAAGTAGATATATGCTCGTCTTGCTTAACCTCCTGCGAGGACTACTAGGCTAACACGTGTTTCTAGGGAACCATTCATGGACCTACCGCCTTGCAACTCCTTTTGCAGGATGCTGACTCATAAGCTTGCGGACTACTATCACATGACGCATTCCTTTGAGGCAGTCGCCGGCGCCGTGCGCATATATCGAACGCCTTTCTGCCGCGTCCCACCTCCTCTATCAGCTATAATAGTGAATGCATCGAGCAGCAGCTCGCCTGCACCTGCTGTTCTCCCACGCAAGATCATGCGTCGAGGCCAGGATGGGGAGTTCGGCCCGGGAAGTGGTGGCCCATCCAAGACTACATCTGAGGCTGGCAGCGATGGCAAGGACAAAGCAGCCACTGTCGACAAGAAGTGAGTTATACATTCCCAAAAGGACGGCGTTTTCCCCCCTATAGATGTCTAACAGTCTTATGTCAAGGCTCACAAGGGAAGAGAGAGAGGAAAAATATAACAAAGCCAGAGAGCGCATATTTGGCAGCATCGAGAAGAATGACACCAGTACTCCGGGTTCGTCAACTGTTCTAAAAGCCATATCAAAGCAAGTGACTGACCGTATCGAAGAGAATGAGGATGGCAATGGTGTCTCACGGGCAAGCTCCGTGTCTGCCAAGGATAAGGCTGCTCAGGGCAAGAAGAAGACCAGCAAACAGCGTCGCGACGATTCAGAGAGTTTCGATTCCCGTTCGCAATACGTGGCCTATGTTGGACCGCAGCAGCCGACGTGGGGGCCGGCACAGTATATGCCGACCAACAATTCCCAGTTCCATGCGCCCTACCAACCTCAGCAGCACTATCCCAATGCTCTACAACCCATCTACAATACCAACCAGTCGTATCCGCAGCAAATGGTGCCCAACAATGGATTCATCCCGCCGTACCAGCCGGTACCCAACTCGGTAAGCGCATAGCCTGTTCTTTCCGTTTTTCTCTTGAACTTCGCACTGACCGCTTCAAGTATCCTGTCCAGCCTGTTCCCCAACCAACCCCGCCTCCTCCGCGTTATCAGCCTCAGAGCCAACCGGTAGCATACGGATCACCCATGCTGCCTGGGCCTCAGCAAGGATGGCAGCATCAGAATATGAACAGCCACAGCCCTTATCAAGCCCGCGCTACCCTCGCAACTGGCTTGGTCAATCCCGTCTCTGGCATCCCGTATGCTTACGGACAGTTACCGGCGAATATCGATCCCAATGACCCCAAGAGCCAGCATCCGATTCCGGGCAGCTATAACCGCAACGGTTTCAACCCCAAGACTCAGTCATTTGTGCCAGCTAATGGCATGGCGCCGATGCCCGCTCCACCTGTGCCGTATGGAGGACCCAGCCCGCATCACGGAAGTCCACAGTTTAATTCGCCGCACATGGGCTACGCAACTTTTCAGCAGCCGATGATCCAGCAACCGATGCCTCCTCAGCCGACATTCCCGTCGAACGGAGCTGGCTACGGGATGGCCAGGCAAGGCTCTAACAACTCCTTGCCGCCGTATCAACACGGTCTTCCTTCCCAAGCCCCTCAGCAACAGAATCCTCATGGCCTCCCTCATGGTCCGATTCACCATGGTCTCCCCCATAATCTTGTTGCGCATAATATTCCCAACAAGCCAGCCATGTCTCACGGAGGCCCTGGTCAGGCTTACAGCACCCTTCCGCACTACGGCAATCCGGCGACTTTACCGCAAAAGCCCACCTAGGAAGTTTCTTTTGAGCATCTTGCCGGTGTTTCTGGACGGAAAAGACGGAAGGGACGGATTGTATAGAGATGCGGCGTAACGGATACGAGACAAGACCGCCACCAAACTGCTTACCACATACCCATAGCATCATGGCGTTGTTCGGAGTTAAAGAATCAGGAAGAAGGGAATAGGGAGGAAAGAATAGAAGTGGAACTGGAGCGACCTATCCCACTTGTTCGCGTTGTGGCTCACCCGGCCACATACTTGCACAGACAGAACAGAGTGCTCCAGCATGCAAGCATCCTCACGTCGGCAAGTCTTAGATAACTGCGATGTGGTCGTCCTACGGGACTGCCAGTCTGGGGGCCAAAACTGGCTGCCAAGGGATAGAGATTAATGCATTTCTAAGACTTCTCAATTCATTCCCCGTGATTCAAAGTAATCGGACCATCCTGCCGTTGCTCTAGTTTTACCCTGAACGCCCTAACTACTTTTCCTTCCATGACTAACCGACTAGCTGTCAGCGAGCGGGAAGGTGATATTGCTGGTACCGCGAAGGGACAGACCACGTCTTTTGACCCTCGGTACACCAAATCTAGACTTGCGAGGGACCTGCGAGGAACCTTCGATGTCTAGTACAGCAAAGAGACGGTTCCGCAACAGCCCTCTGCTCGAAGGGCTTCCCCTGACCTCCGTGGCTTGGCGCTCTACTCGCCATTTTCCCTAGGTTCCCGGGGCTCCCGCTGTTGGCCGCCTCCCCTTCCACCGCCACGTCCCCCACGCTTTCCACCCCGCCCGCCACCGTCTTTCCGTCCATCTTTCCGATCAGCACCCTCGCCATCGTCCTTCTTCTCACCATCAAACCCAATCAGGGTGGCGGTGCCGAGCCGTTGGGCCAAGTCAATCTGCGTGCGGATGGTGTTGGCCAGGTAGGACACCATGAGCACATCCTGGATATGGTTATTGAAGTCGTGCTCGATAGCAACGCTGTCGACCTTTGGCGCCAGCGACAGGGCGTTCATGAGGTGCTGGCCCAGGGCGTGGTTTCCGTCGCGCTCCTCGTCCAGAACCTCGCCCACATACCCGCTCACGCGCTCGAGCAGACCCGAGACGGTCTCCATGGCGCGGGCGAGGGACTCGATGTCGGAGGCCAAAGGCGCGGAACGGTTCTCGGTCTCGCCGGCAGAGGCGATGGACTCTAGCGCCGCGCGGTCGGCGGGGTCGGCGGCCAGGAGGCGGTGTGGCACCTCGACGAAGAGGCAGGACTCGGGGGCCGCGGCAACGGGGGCTGAGACGTAGGTGCGAGTCTGGATTGGAGCCTCGAGGGTGGTGGTGCTGATGGTGAGATGCACGGCCGGATGGGGAAAGGTGCCGGTCTCGGGGCTGGCGAAGAAGTTCTGGATGAGGGCGGAGAAGGAGTTGAGCTCGTGCGAGGTGGTGTACCAGCCGAGCAGGCACTCGCGATGGGAGGAGGTGGCGTGAGCGCCGGCCGAGGAGGAGCCGCGGAGTGTCAGGGCAAGCATGTTCTTCTGGTATTCGACGTCGACCTCGACCTGGTCCTCGTTCTCGGTGTGGGGTATGGCAAAGGTGGAGCGAACCTCGACCTCGCTACCGTCCTCAGACCGGACACCGACGAGGGCGCCGATGACACGGGCGGACTGTGTGTCGCGGATATCGCGGCGGACGGCATGGTCGAGGATGGAGAAGATGGCTTGGGGCTGGATGTTGACCGTCAGCGGGGCGGTACTGGCCCCGAAGGCGAGGACATTGGGCGCCAGTGGCCGCGAGATGTGGGCGAATTCTTCGGTTGCGACAGCCATGATTGCGGTTTCGCTCGTACGGTTAGATTGGGCCGAAGGACTGCTGGGAGTTTGGAGTTGCGATCTATCACGGATTTGTCCTCCCTTCAAGGCCTTGTTCTCGAAAACCCCCCAAATTGCTTTGTCGTCGATTTTTTGGGTTTTGCTAAAGTTGCAAGTTCGTCTCTGCGAAGTGGGTTGTGTGTGCACGCTAAGATAAGGATAAGAAAAGTGGCGTCAGGATAAATGGTGGGGTTCCGTCTATCTGGCGAGGCTGATGTGGCTCGGTTCAGTATCTGTGGACTTGTCATGCAAGGCTATCAACTTTTTTTTTATTCCTTGACATGTAGAACGTATTTGTAGGGAAAGGTTCGGGCAAATTGGACACATCGAGACATTAAGAGGCTAGCGACATTAAATCTCTAGGAAACATTCCCCAAACCCACTGAGAAATTAATGGCCCCTAGAGGTGGTCGTGGTGGCCCTCGTGGTGGCAGCCGAGGTGGCAGTCGTGGAGGCAGTCATGGTGGTGCGCAGGGTACCCGAGGACGGGGCGCTGGTGGTCGTGGAGGCAGGTCCAGAGGCGGCTCCGGATTCCCACGGCGGGGAGGGCCCCGGTTCGATAGCCAGAGGGTTGCTAAGGAAGAGTATGGTCTTCGAAATCTCCTTAGAACTGTGTTCTCTATTGGCTGACTATATTCTAGGTCCTCAGGCTCAGAATCAAGTGATAGCCAGGAAGAGGAAGAGTCCGATGTTCCGGAGGACTTGATCGATTCGGATGAGGAGGAGGAGGATGAAGAGCCCTCAAGTGCTCGACCTTACTTGAGTCTGATGCGCAGTCTAGTGGAAGATGCTCCTCGAAACTCCAAGAGAAGAAAGCTCAACCATGTTGGGGCGCAGGAACCGCCAGAACCACAGTCTCATGAGGAACAGTCAAGGAAAGGAGATGAGGGGACTGCCAATGAGGACGTCGACCACGTTGAAGAGCCAGAGGAGACACCGGAAGATGCGCCAGTGGATGACTTGTTCGATGAGGACGACGATTTGGATGCATCCGACCCTTTCGAGTCTCACTTCGCCGGTCCGGATGAGAGCGTGGTAACGTCAAAGGTGAAGGATATTAAGCAAGGTCATTGGCAACATGACAGGGTTATCCAGGACACTTGGAGGTTCTTCGTCAATACCCCGGGAAGCGCAAAATCGGAAGCCGAACTGCCCAAGCCGATAGGTGGGCCTGCTGACCTCAAGCTCAAAAAGAAGCTCCAGGAGTCAATGTCGGACAAGTGGATGACATTTGGTCAAACCGAGAAACTGCTGGCACCGCTGATATTCAACAACCTCGATACTCTATTTTGCGAGCGGACAACATCAAACGCTACAGAGATTAGGCGGATGGCATGTGTGCATGCGTTGAATCACGTTTTTAAGTAAGAGTGTCTCTGGGATGCACGTTTCTCAATTACTAACAAGCTTCTAGGACTCGCGACCGGGTGATCAAGGATAACGCGAGACTTGCTCGCGAACATAGTGATGACCTCGAGCTCCGTGACCAAGGCTTCACCCGACCCAAGGTTCTCATCCTCCTGCCGACACGGCAGTCCTGCGTCAAGATGGTCGAAATGATTACCGCGATCTGCGCCCCCGACCAACAGGAGAACAGGAAACGTTTCGACGAGTCCTACATAGACAAAGATGCCAAGTTCGGCGTTGACAAGCCTGCCGACTTCCGCGATCTCTTCGAAGGGAACGACGACGACATGTTCCGATTGGGAGTAAAATTTACTCGCAAGACGATCAAGTACTTTGCTCAGTTTTACAACTCTGATCTTCTAATCGCCAGTCCTCTCGGTCTACGTATGGCCATCGGATCGGAAGAGGAGAAGGAAAAGAAATTGGACTACGACTTCCTCAGCTCGATAGAGCTTGTCATAGTCGACCAGGCCGATGCATTGCTCATGCAGAACTGGGAGCATGTCGAGTATATCTTTGAGCACCTCAATCTGCAGCCCCGAGACGCTCACGGATGCGACTTCAGTCGAGTGCGGAATTGGTATCTCGACGACCAAGCCAAGTACTTCCGGCAGACGCTCATATTCAGCGCCTTCAACACGCCCGAGCTGTCCGAGCTGTTCCGGACGAGCTGCAGCAACTGGGCTGGCAAAGTGCGTGTGCAGCGGGAGTACCAGGGCGCAATGCTGCAGATGTTGCTCGGCCACAAGACGAAACAGACATTCTCGCGGTTCGAGGCAAAGTCCCCTCTAGATGACCCAGATGCACGGTTTGCCTACTTCACTAAGGCAGTCCTGCCAACTCTGACACGGAATCGTGGACGCGATGCGCATGGTACCCTTGTCTTCATCCCATCGTATCTGGACTTTGTTCGAGTGCGGAACTACTTCGCCAACGACCCGGCTGTGGGGAACTTGTCTTTTGGAACGATATCCGAATATGCTGATGTGCCGGAGGCGTCGAGAGCGAGATCTCATTTTCTGAATGGTCGGCATAAAGTCCTGCTGTACACAGAACGCGCACATCATTTCAGGAGATACAACATTAAAGGGGTAAAGAGAGTCATCATGTATGGGCTGCCGGACAATCCCATCTTCTATGAGGAGATTGCTGGCGGGTTCCTGCGGAGCAGTGAGCAAGCGATGAAGTTGGAGCCTGGACAGGGCAGTGTCAGGGTCATGTTCTCAAAATACGATGTGTTGAAGCTGGGGAGGATTGTTGGGACCCAGCGAGTTGGAAGGATGATCCAGGAACGGGGGGACACGTTCGAGTTCCTCTAGGCTGGCTATTGCGACCAAACAGAAGATAGAGTACACAATTGTACATATTCCAGCACCTTAGTGCGATAATCTTATATGTACAGCAAATCCATAACTCCCATCTATGAGCCCTCCAAGTCCAGCAGTAATATACAAGGCATCCGCATCGGCATCTTTCGTCCCTCCAACCTTCCCTACACCGTCTCTTCCCGATCCTTTGGCTTCCTCAAGAATTTGTGGCTGATCCAGGGCCTCAAATAGTCCTTCGGCGGAGGCGCAACCCGCTTCCAGAACGGCTCCTGCTCTTCCCGCTCAGTAGCGCTTCCGCTCAGATTTAGCTGCTGCACCTGCTGCACCATCTCCTCGAAGGCCACCACGCCCCCTTTGCGGAATCGCGTGACCTTCCTCACATTCCTCTCTGTCAGCTCGTTGTGCTCCTTGCCTAGCTCGCGGTCGCGGGCTACCGCGGCGGCCGTAACGGTGAAGCGCAGGTCGGCCGGCCCATCGACAAATTCGAGGATGGCAGACTGCGACTGATCGAACGGGTTCTTCGTTTCGGTCCTGAGGACGCGCGTATAGCCGCCCGGCCGGTCTGCGTAGCGCTCGCGAAGCTCACCGAAGAGCTTTGGCATGAGGCGGTCGGGTGTCTGCATCAGATATCATTCATTAGCCATGCACGCTTTCCATTAGCTCGGGGGTCGAGGTATGTAGCTCACGTAGAGAATACCCTGCGCACTCCTCCGCGCCGTCTCGTTATTCCGCTTCGCCAGCGTGATCAGCTTCTCAGCTAACCGCTGTGCTTCCTTGGCTTTGTGCCATGTCGTGTGGATGGACTCGTTCTTGACGAGCGATGTGACCAAGTTACGGAGCAGCGCCTGTCGATGCGCCGAGTTACGGCCCAGATGCCTGAACCTCGTTAAGCCGCCGGCCATTGTTGTCGATGTGGTAAAACAGCAACAGCAACAGCAATGCTACGCAGTCTCCGGGTTGGGTCTTCTTTCCTCGTCGTCGAATTTGTGGTGGAGCTTTGACCAAATGGGGCATTGGAGGCTCGACACTGGGCCCGAGTTTTTTCTGGCTTGGCATTCGGGGTACGTACTTATTTTCGACGTCACATCAGTCGAAAGCTCCAACTCATCCTCAGTTACTGTGGCATTGGTATACCTCAACCGCTGCCCTAAGCTTAGTATTCTTTCATACTCAAGGTGGCAGGTACTGCTGCTGAAGAGAGAGCACTCCGCTCTCTCCCACCTCAATAACAAAGTTGTCCTGGCGCAAAGGCAGTTCCATTGGCGCCATAACCGCTCATCATGGGCTTCACAACCGGTTTCGTACGCGCTCTCTGCTGGCCACCTCAGTTAGCGATTTGTGCATCAGCTAATTGTCCCTTTGCTACAGACCGGAGGCGTGACATTGACGCTTTCAATCGCATATCTCGCAGTCCTCACCCACCAGCGCAATCGCCAAACCCAAAGCGACATTCTGCGAGCGCAAAACAGCGTCCTGCATTCCATCGTCCATGACCCGGCATCACCTGCCTCTCCAACAACATCACCCACTACCACAGTACCTGAACATCACCTTATTGAGACAGCAAAGTCACGCTGGAACGCAGAAATTGAAGCTGCCGTTCGCTGGGCGCAAACTAAAGACTGGGGCGAAGTAAGAGAAGATGCCGAGGACGTCCTGGCGCGGCTCTGGGGCGCCGTGAGCGGAAGTCAGGCGGGAGAGGAGGTTAAGAAAGACGCAGGCATAGTGAGAGGTAAGACGGCCGAGGGCGTCGAACAGGCCAAGATGGAAGCAATCCAGACGCGGCGGACGACACAGAGTGCCCTTGAGGAGGCGAAGCAGAGGTCCCAGGCCGTCGCGACAAACGCTGTCGCGCAGGCAAAGGAGACATCCAAGTCAGTCGTCGACGCTCTACATGTTAAGGCGGAGCAGGGCAAGGCCGTTGTCGCAAGGGGCATTGAGAAGTCCAAAGAGGCGGTGGAGCATGCCAAGGTTGCTGTCGGAATTGCCGAAGAGAAGCTTGAAAGCAGAGTGGATAACGCACTGTTACATCTCAATGACGTAGACAGGGCGTTGGCACAGAGGTATCAGACGAGCCGGGCTGACGCTCTGGACAAGAGCGTGGAGGAAGCTCTGGCGGAGAGGTACAAGCCAGTCGAGAAGCAAGACCGCTCCAAGTTAAAGGCCGTGTGAGGATACAGTCCTTACTGGTGTTGCGTGTCTCGCAAATGTGCGTTATCCATTCTTCATAGATGTCAGTATGACCGCTGTATAATACGCGACCTATTACGTCCTTCAAGGCTACTTCTTTGCTGTCATATAGAGAAGCTTATCAGAAACTTCTATCGCAACATCATTCAAGGGTGCCATTATTCTCGCCCATGTACCGCTCTACTTACGTACCTCGGCAGAGCGACCGGTGTCCAACACATCCAAGCTCGCGTGCCCGCCACTATCATATTGGTGTCATTCTGTCACATCCGGCCCAAACTCGCAGCAAACGACCTGTCAACTTGTCACGGAGCACTTCCCTTCAAACCACCTGGCGAACCGGACAACAGGCGCATCAACAGTCCTCCAGAACACATCCGCCCCCCACACTATCAAAGGAATAACAAATATAGTGGCTAAGGCGAATCCCCAGTTATACGCCACCCCCTCGACGCCAGTGACTCCCCATGCCCACCTCTGAATAGCATATCCAGCCGTGTGCAGGACCGGACCGTGCATGAGGTAGATAGCATAGCTGATCTTACCAAGATATTGCACCGGGTGCGCGTTGAAGAGTCGTTGCCAAGTCGCGGGCGAGTGCGAAACAGAGAGTACGAGGAGCACGGCACCAACACACTGCCAGTACCGGAACTTGTCCGACCACCACTCCGGTACTAGGGAATAGAGGAACACATAGCCCGGAGTAGCTTCGAAACCCTCGTCTGGTTGGGACAGGAGATAGAGAGACAGCATACCGATGGCGGTCCAAGCCCAACCTGCAACCGTCACCTTTCTTCGCGAGCGGGGCAAAGAGGTGTCGTTCGGCAGCAGCGATGGCAACGGTGGCTCATGTGCTCCGCGGATTAGATCCCACTCAGCAAGCAGCATCCCAGCGAAGAATAACACCATCTCCCACCTGTCACAGCGATACGTAAAGCATACCAAGCCGATGATCGTCGCCCACCTCGCGCCCGTCTTCAGCCCCGCTGTTCCAGTCATTGTCAAGAACAAAAACATGGATGCCCTGTACTCCACGGGGATAGTCCAAAGGTGCTGATCCAGCCCAGTGCTGCCACCGAACTTCTCCCAGCCCCAGATATGCACGAAGTAGAACATGTGCCACGCCCAGTCTCTCAGTTGTTCGCCCGTGGTCTCGAGCCGGTGGTAATGCTGCTCCTTCGGGTGTCTGATATATCTGCCATCTCTGGAGAAGTCCCTAGTCCAGTCATACAGCCCGGCCCTGATCATCACAACGACAAGGAGCGTCGATACAGCGGCCGGGATAAAGAGGCGTATTCCCCTTCTGAATACCGATGAGCCTAGCACCTTGGCAAAGCTACCGTCTTCCGATCGGGCTCGCATAATTTTGAGCGGCTTCAGAGATAGAGCGTAGCCGGACACGACAAAGAAAATAGCTACCATCGCCGGCCCTTGGTAGAACAACCGGACGATGGGCAGCCTGAGGATGTCATAGTTCCGACCCCGGTAACCCCATCCTTCCGCAATGACGAAGGACGTGTAGCTGTAATGGCAGAAGACAACGAAGAGCGCAGCTAGCCCACGAATGCCATCCAGGTAGGCTGTTGGACTGAGTCGATGGTTAGCCCTGGCAACGTTGGAGGATGTCCGAGGCTGGAGGAAGCTCGGGAGCAGGAACATGGCCGCCTTAAACATGTAGCTCCGCCAGCGGGTGGAGTGAGATAGGACAACGGCCGTGAGGAAGTGAGCTGGCACAGATCCCCCGGGTTTGCCTTGAACAGGCAACATGAGAACAACACCGTCCTGACTTTCGGGATCAAGAGGTGGTTTCTCCTTTAGTAACCCTGCTCTATCCTTGATTTCGAGCGAGTTTCGAATGTGCTGGCCCATTGCCACGGAGGACTTGTCTTTCTGGATACGTAACCAAGCGTCGACGAAGATGGAATACGTCTCGAACGCTGTGCCCTGTAGGGATAAGTGTTTCTTTGGAAGGTAGGAATATATGAGAAGCCGACGCGAACTAAAATGAAGGGGCTAGGTGCATCTTCGGTATTAGTACAAAGACCCAGGACGTGTAGTACAGCTAGCGATTGCACATGCGCACCATAGGTTTCCATGAACACGAGCGCAAGAGATAGCCGAGAAGTCTGTCCCAGCCATTTCAAGATCATGGACGCCACGGTGGAGCAATGAAGCAAAACAAGAATTGCGAGCTCGAACGACCGGAAATGAGAAAGAAACCAAGAAGGCGATTGTAGCGATGTGACCTCACATCTCGACAAGGAAGAGAGCTTCCTGAGAGCGTGAAATATCTCGTCGGAAATCCATGCGGACCTAGGCGTCACAGCAATCCAGGTTTCCGGCCTGGAAGGATGGAGGATCTGTGAACCACAATTTTGTCTCAATCCAATTTTGGGTCCCTGTCACGTATATGCCACTGTGGTATTGGTACACAATGTCATCAATATATGTCTCTCGGTCGGTCAATTGGGAGCGATGGTGATGGCATGCGTCCTGTAACCCACTTCAGCTGCTAACAACTTGAAATCAAGCCTCTGAAGACACTGACTCGAAAAAACACTTCTCAAGAACTGGTGCTTTGGGATGCACAATGGGAATGATCCAAGACAGAGAACCGGTAAATATGAAGCATGCATGAGTGGTTGATTGATTTTATCTTCTCCAATTCCCGGCCAAGACAATAACGCCCGCAAAGTCCCTCAGAAACGCCTTTTCCCTGTCGTCATGGACACATATTCCTCCTCGCAGTATCTTAAGTTGACAGCCAATCGAGGAATTCTGGCACAAAGTAGCTGACAATGATCGTTGCACCAGCCCTGAGAATACCCTCTGTAGACTCGAACGCCATGGCCTTCAGATCAAAAACACCAGCCTTTGCGGCCGCGTGAATCATGGCAAACTCGCCGCTGACCTGATAGGCGGCGATCGGTAGGTCTTTGCCGAGCTCTTTGGCATCGCTGATAATGTCTAAGTACTGGCTAGCCGGCTTCACCATGATGATATCCGCGCCCTCGTTGATGTCACGGACAATGGCTCGCCGAGCGAGCCCCCTTCCACCAGGCGGCAGCTGGTAGCATCTCCTGTCACCAAAAGATGGCGCAGAACCGGCAGCATCCCGGAAAGGTCCATAGAGACATCCCGAAAACTTGGCAGCGTAGGACATGAGCACAACACGATGAGCAATGCCCTCCTCGATAAGCTTCAGCTTGATGGCACGGATACGGCCGTCATTCATGTCTGATGGTGCGACGCAGTGAGCGCCGGCCTGGGCGTAGGCGATAGCCACATCCGAGATTCGATCAACCGAAAGCTGGTTGTTGAGTGTGCCGTCATCGCGGAGAATGCCGCAGTGGCCGTGCGATGTATACTCGCAGAGACACACGTCGGTGACGATAAAGAGCTGAGGAAAGCGCTGGCGGAGGAGGCGGATTGACCTGATGACTGGGCCTTCGGGGTCGTCTGCCGAGGTGCCGAGGGCGTCTTTCGTACCTGGCCGCAATGGAACACCGAAGAGTATGACGGAACGAAGGCCTTTGTGGACAAGGGGTTCGAGGAAAGGCACCAGCCTGTTGATACCGCGACGGTATTGGTTGGGCAAGGAGGGAATGAGGACTTCCTCATCATCCTGGTCCGAGATGAAAAGGGGATAGATGAGCATAGACTGCAGAAGGTATTGTCAGAAAAGCAGTTTGCCGAGCGAGCGTTAAATCTCCAGATGACGCACCTTGGTAAGTTGTCGCTCCGACTGCCATGACCTAGCGAGTGGGTGGCAGTATCCGCCGTGGAGTTGGCTGGAGATGTCGCCAGATATGCTCACGCTTGTTGCGGCAGTGCTAGCATACGACATCGCACGGGAGATGTGCGAAGTGCGCGAGGTACGGTCGTCGATGGTAGACGCATTGGAAGCATCTCCTCTATTGCGGCGAGCCCCGTTGGAGTCGCGAAGCGAGAGGTCCTGGACGAGACTGGAGAAAGACATCGTACTGTTGTGACGGTAGTATAAGAGTGGTAGGATGAGTCCTAACTCTTCGTCACAGGTCGTGCTTAGATCGTGGTCAGGAGGAGAAGATTATAAGACGGCGAGGTAAGACCGGCGAAATGTATCGCGGGCGGAAGTGGCAATGCGAGCAATTCAGCCAAATGAAAACACCCCGAGCTCCGACTCTCTATGTTCGGAGGCGTACCGTCCGGAACGCAGTACACTTGTCGTCTAGTGAAGGACTCGTACTCACAACAGACACACGAGCAGGATTGAAAACAAAATACGGAGAGATATCAAAAGATAGTTGTTTGAGAATCTATTATGTTCCTGAAACTCCCTTGTTGTCCAGAATCCTCCTCTTTGAGTTCCATCGGGATTCGGCAAATGGTGGAGCATTGGTCCCTGTGTGGAAGCCCAATTCGCCAATCAATTTTGGCGAATTGGAAAAGGTAGATAGACCGCACTTCGTCGGGCCAGCGAAGGTAGCAGGTGGCTGACGTAAGTTGGTGACAGACCGCACTTCGTCAGGCCTGTGAAGGTAACGTAATCAATCATCTAGTGGACCAAATCACCAAGTGGACCAAATCACCAAGTGGACCAAAATTTTCCCGCCGAACCACCCCACCACTACCAACAGTACCATACAATTACCACTATCTATTCTTACACACTCGGGCAGTATGGCCTACAGTACCACATATACTACACTTTGGAGGTGCTCTACGGCAGGTTTGACCAGTATTACTAGCCTGGCTGGCCGGCGCCGTGGCCGGCTCCGTGCCTTGCGCAATGGCC
>SMOB01000290.1:0-78896 GCA_007388105.1 Coniochaeta prunicola
AAGGAGTGGATGCCAGACATGAAGGCGGTGCGCGCAACGATCAAGTACGCAATAGCAACTGGGAGGTTAGAGGGGGACGTCGACCAAGCACTGGATCGATCGCAGTAGAGGAGGTCAACCAAACCGACACCACACAGCCTTAGCCACCAGCAGATTCCGCTTCAGCCGCTGAAGTTAGGACGCTGAGCACTTGGAGAACACAACCTCCAAGGCGATCTGCTAACAACTAAGACCAAGACAAATGGTATTGGGTAGAGGTAGACAGAGGGAAACGCAGGGGCTTGTACGAGACCATAGCAAAGTGGGCGAATCGGATGTAATTAGCGGGCAATGGCCCTTTAGGCTTAGTGCCTCCGGGCGAAATATAATCCATCCATCCATCTTTATTGTTGCAAAATGATCCAATTGGGGCAAGAGGCCTACTTGTTGGAGACATGCACATCTGGATGCTAAGCTATGCCAGTCTTAAAAATAAAGTCTGGTCATGGAAGACCAGTTCCCCCGTCAGACAAGCCCTACGTGACTCAAGTTCGACATGCAAGAGGAGGCCAAATACCGTGCACTCTGTACGAGGCGGCGCATTTTAGCAGCGGTGACGACCATGGCCGGCTCCTGTTGGGAATGATTAGATATGAAGTTGCATCTTTCAGCCAGTGGACGACCTGTCCAGACTGGCATCATGGATTTGAACCCTACACAGAGGGTAATCATGTGCTCTGGCCTGGCTACCCTCCCAGCTGGATCAGGACCCCCTCCGTACCCTTTCACCCCTGAACCTCCCTACCACACCGCTCCCACGCGTCCATGCCCGTCAAAATGGTCGTAATTAGCATAGCCAACCCAACGGTTCCGGGACTAGCATCGATCCAACCGACCACGACCCCGGGCAGTATTATGTCAAGAGAATTAGCCGCGACATTCCTCGCGAGTCCACGTACTTTCTTCGTCCTGACCTTCTCCGCTGTCTCTACCGCCTGATCTGTGTCGCCGACAGTGGAGGGGTTATCGGGTGCCTTCTCACTGGTCCTACGTTCGCCAACTGCCACCCTTTTGGGTGTTGCGGCCCGGAGCCTCTGCATCTTCAAGAAGCTAGAGAGTGCTCCGCACGCCAACGCAAAGAGCCAGAACCGCTGGGCCTCGATCATGACTATGCGGTCCCATTCCGGGGACCACAGCTGGAGACCGTCGATCTTCAACTCGCTGACGATGGCCGGCGCGTCGAGCAGCAGATACATGCCGTTGAAGGTGCGGGCGAACACATCCAGCCATGCTTCCGGCTGGGCCGGAAGGGTCCGCCGCTTTTCGCCGACATGGCTGGGGGGCGCGATGCTAGCGTACAGCTTCTGCGCCGCATGGAAGGATTCTAGGAAGCGGAAGAGGCGGAAGAAACGCCTGGCCAGGTTCATGCGTTGCCGAAGGGCCAAGACGACGGACAGCGTTTCCACGGGCGGGTAAGGTTTGGCGGCGCCGAAGTCCAGGGCGGCAATGAAGAGCCCGAACACGGCTGGATAGGATGCTATTATCTGGAAGACCGCTTGGAAGAATCTGAAGGTCCGCTCGAGGCCAACTAGCCACCGGATCAGCACGGCTGGTAAAAAGGTCGCACAGGATGTGCTTCCCGACGCGACACGACGCACTGGGACAGTTCAGTGGCGTGTTGCTGGGGGTAGCCTACCTGAATCAGTCGTGAACTTGATAACCTGTTCAATCATCGCTTGAGAGGGCATGCTGGCAGTCGTAAAGAGTGACTGCGGTCTATGATTAAAAGCCAGGGGTGCCTAATGTGTTGGATGCCTGACGCAAGTCTCGGCCGGCTACCTCGAAATAAGCTTTACACTAAAAGGTCCCTGATTCGCACTACCCAGCGGGAAGCTTACCCCGTAATTCAGGGCCAGGAACATTGTTTTTACGCTAATTATCTAAGCTACAAGGGCCTTGGAGGCCCAAAGATCTCAGAATTGGCCGACGAGATGATCTTGCGGTTGGACGCCACAAGCCATGGTATGAAAGCAGAGCGAGAATAATGATTTTCCGCATGGCAATTCTTTCCAGAGCATAACAAATTTGTAAGCTTCGGAATAAGATTGAAGCTGTTGAAGTGTTAGTCAGCAGTGCAGTAACTGGCAAGGAACATCCCCAATTTAGTGCTGTGCCGCAGACGAAACAGGCCAATGACGTAAACTGTCGATCCGTCTAGCACTCCGGCAGAGACGCCCTTTTCAGTGCCCTCCACAAGGGCGTTCGTGACATTCAGACGTGCAGTTCGAAAGGCGAACCTTGGCAGACAACAACCAAGCAGTTGCTATGGCGGAATCGGAAATATTAGTAAAATGGAAGATCGTTTGGGATGCATATGTGCAGGCTGAGACCGACAATGGCAAGCGCAACTTGTTAAATAGTGTTGTTGCCTCTCATTTAGACCAAAAGAACCAAAGCCGAATGTTCAATCAGTTGTTATCACCATCGTCTTTCGTTTCGTATCATTCTGCAGCACATCTCAACAACTGTCCTAATACGAATCTCACAACCTCTAGGCTCTGCCATGTCCGAGCTCAACCCCAACAATGACATCGAGAAGGCCGTCGTGGCACCCCCGCCGTCCGATCAAGAAATCGGGAAGATCTCTTGCTTGTCCAAAACCAACGAGCTGGTCTCGGCAGATCAAGACTTCATCCCTCCAGACGGCGGCTGGCTGGCATGGTCCCAGGTGCTGGCAACCCTCCTCACATGCACGATATCCTGGGGTCTCCCCTCCGCCTTCGGCGTCTACCAGCTCTACTACCGAGACACGCTCAACCTCCCCCAGTCGCAGGTGTCGTGGATCGGCTCGGTGCAGTTCCTCCTCACCTACGGCATCTGCACCTTCTCCGGCCGCCTCGCGGACGCCGGATACATCAGGTCCACCATGGCAGCGGGATCCTTCCTCGTCGTGTTCGGCACCTTCATGACGAGTCTTGGAACGCACTACTGGCACTTCTTCCTGGCGCAGGGGGTGTGCGTCGGGATAGGGCTGGGCGTCATGTTCATGCCCCCGCTGTCGGTGACGAGCTCGTACTTTCTGAGAAACCAAACCATGGCGCTGACGTGTGCCGCGACGGGGACGAGCATCGGCAGCGTCGTCTTCCCGGCCGTTATACAGTACCTCATCCCTCAGGTGGGCTTCGCCTGGGCCGTGCGTGTCTCCGGGTTCGTGGCGCTGTTCTGTATGGCGACTGCCATCCTCCTCATCCGTCCGCGACTGCGGGCGAGGAAATCCGGTCCGATTGTCGAATGGGCGGCATTCAAGGAGGTGCCGTACCTGCTCTATGCCGTTGGAGCGTTCCTGCTCTATTGGGCGCTCTTCTTTGGCGCGTTTTACATCAATTCTTTTGCACGAAACGTTATCGGCTTTTCGACCGTCGACTCGGTCCAGCTCCTGCTCATCCTGAACGGAGTGAGCATACCAGCCCGGCCGATAGCCGGTTATGTTGCGAATTGGCACGTCGGGGTCATGAATACTTATATTGCAGCAACCATATCCTTAGGCATCGTAACGCTGGCGTGGATAGCTGTCCGCGACAGGGCCGGAATGTATCTCATCGCTGTGTTCTTTGGTCTCGGCAACGGTGTGTGTCAGGACTTGTTCCTGGGTTCTCTGGCTAGTTTGACCAACGACGCCACGAAGATGAGGACTCGCATAGGGATGGTGCACACGCTGGTCGCTTTCGCTACGCTTGCTGGACCGCCTACAGCGGGTGCTATCATAGACAGCTCGGACGGGAGGTACATTTACGCGCAAATATGGGCCGGCGTTCTTATCCTTGTTGCAGCTGGTTTGTTTATAGGGGCAAGGACAGCAGTAGTAGGGAAGGTAGTTAGAGTGAAGATATAATAGATGTAAGAATGGATTGCGGACTTTCGAATGCATTGCGCAATATTGATGCGGCCATGATGGCATTGAAGATGTGAACCTATCGACCCGTGGGTGAGCTGTGGTTAGCAGACCGCAATGACGACAATAGATGCACTGCTGAGCAATTGTCCAGGTCTGGAAAAAGCTGGATAAGTTTTAAAACCTGTAAACAGTGCGCAAAGATCAGTACCAGTGTGCTTTTTCCCGTTCACAAGTTTGGCGTAGAGTGATACGAAGCAGAGAGCCCAAAGCAAAACAGGGCTTCAACTGGTCTTCAAATCAGGGTGGATATGAGTTTGCCTGTCTTCAAGATCTCACTACACCTAGGAAGAGGTTTGCGGCTCATGGCTTACGCCCGTATACAACACGCTGCCAGTACCATGGATGCACATTGTTATCGCGCACCTGTCTGCGCAGATGAGCGAGATAGACCTGGATCTCAGTCGGGGACCAGCCCATCACGGCATTCCACATATAGAGGACGTAACCTGCGCATATAGATGTGTTAGCAAGGAAGGCTCGATAGACATGATCCGTCACTAACAATAAGCGAAAACTTTGTGATGTGGTCAACGTACCCTCGGCGTCAGACTCGAGTACAAGCCTGGCAAATTGACCAAGCTTCTTGAGCCTTGGATCAGCCGGCCAGCTACCGATTGAACACTATTTGCCATGGAGACATTATCATCAGCAGAGCATCAGTCGGTGGGTGGACCGCGAAAGCGTACCTTGTGTTGCCACACCGTGATATCAACGAAGCCAGCTTCTTCCATGCACTTCTTCTGGATGTCATCTTCGATGACCCGGAACGTCCTCCCGAATTTCTCCCCTCCAGCCCAGAACACCTTCCCCCACTGGTGCATAGGACTGCCGGGTGGGATGGATCCATCGTCACATTCCATGTTGATGGAGTTCTCGAAATGCTCTACGTACCCTCCGGGCTTGCAGCAACGGAAGGCTTCGCGGTAGAGCGCGTGCCAGTCGACGATTGAGCCCATGAGGGCACGTAGGTGGATGTAGTCGAACGTGTTGTCGTGCCATGTCCACGGTAGATTCGCGTCGTCGATCTCAAACCTGACGTTTGGCGGGACCCAGCTGGGCTGGATGGGCGATAGATCGGTGCCTGTCACTTCGGCTCCAGGAAACTGTTCCGCAAAGTCTCTTTATGAAGTAAAACGTCTGATTAGTGCTGAACCCATTGACATTCACTTCCTTCACACTCAGAGAAGGGGTACGACATACATCGCCCACAAGCCTGAACAGAAGGTGTTAGTACGCCCGCTACACATTAGGGCACTTGGTGCACGTATTTTCGAGAATTACTACTGACCTGTTCCAGTCCCAATGTCAACAACTTTCTAGCAGCCAAATCAGTCAGATGGCTACAGATAGCACAGCAGACAGCAACGCAAGTATACCTGGATATCATCTTTAAGCGGCGCCAGGAATAGCTTATCTTCCAGTGCAAGAGTACACATGTGGTGGCTACAAACAATGGTCTGTCAGCAGTTTGGGCCTCCACAACTTACAAAGCTTTTCTTCGTGTCTTCCGTATTCAGGGGCGAAAGATGCGCAAGAGAACTTACTGTATGTCCATAGACTCCTGTTGTTGTTCATCGTTAGGTATCCTGTGAGCTACCATAAGCTTCCAACCCGTATACCTACCTCCGACACCGAGATGTAGTCAGACAGCTTACCAGGACTCTGCCACACCCACGTTACTGTGGAATGTACGCCCAAGGATGTTGCGATATTCGAGGATGCTCTCTGAGAGAGAGGCCGTCGAGCTAGCTACATCTCCAAATGCCGAGTCTTCGTCTCCAGCATCTCCTGCGTCGTCCTGCGGTGCTTCGTTGTCGTCAAGTGGAAGCTGAGCCCAGTGCGTAGCGGGGAGGATCTCGCTCTCCTGTGCGGGCTGAGGGTCCTGTACTTCAGGGGCTGGCGCGGGCTGGCCGACGGACTCTACGGGAGAGTCTGTCCTGACTTGAGGCACTTCCGTAGCTTCAGATGTCGGGGGCGGTGTCGCCTCGTCAGTTGCTCTGGCCGGGCTTTCGACGGGGGCCGGAGTCTTGGTGTCTTGCGATGTCTGAGGGTCCGCCATGGTAAGTCAAGCAACGATGGCGGTGATTGATGAAGCTTGGCAATGGTGTTTGGTCTTGTTACCATCGATGGAGCGATTAAGCGAGACAGAGTGGTCGTAGGTGGTTTGAGGGACGGCTCAATCTCACTGAACCAGTTGTTGTTGAGTGATAGGCGATGACCTGTCGGATGCGTTCCGCTGCAGGGAGGGGAAACTGCTAAACCTCGTCGAGGACTAACTCCGCAGTAGCGTCGCAGAGCTAGATAGAGCTGCCCAGTAGCTGCCGTTCTTTAGCGCTCGGGAAACGACGTGGGGGAAGGGTTGACATGTCATATTAGCCCGCTGGGCACTTTACTTTGCGCATTCCCATTTTCTGTCATTTCTCTCACCTGCCCCTTTTCACAGCCCGGACGCTTTCAGGCGTTGCGATCAAATACCGGTATGGCCACGCAGCTGGTTGACTCCTCTCTCGTCATCGGTGTCATCATCACCCTTGGCATATACCTTGTAGTAACAAGGGTGGCGACATGGGCCCGCCTGCGGCACATTCCGGGCCCGTTCAGCGCAGGATTTAGCAAGTGGTGGTTAATTCGGCGGCAGATGACGGGGAAACTGGTGCTTGACCTGCAAGACGTGTGCAATGAATACGGTAGGACTGCATTGACAGGTTACACCACAGTCTTCCTTCGGGTCACTGACATGCTCCACTAAGGTCCGCTTGTCCGGATCGGGCCCGATTGGGTAGTGACGTCGGACCCGGCCGAGATCCGGCGCATCTGGAGTTTGCGCTCCGGATATAGTCGCTCGCCGTGGTATCGTGGCCTCCGCTTCGATCCAGCCAAAGACAGCATTATCACAGCAGGGGACAACCGCGCACACGCCCGAGTGCGGGCGCATCTCCTTCCAGGATACCAGGGCCGGGGGTTGGAAGACCCGGAGCCAGTCGTCGATGCGCAGCTGGCCAAGTTCATCGGGCTCATCGAGCGCAAGTACTTGTCGTCGCCTGCTGGCCTACGGCCGCTGGATATGTCCAATGCTATGCAGTTCCTGACGCAGGATATCATCTCGGCTATCGAGTTCGGCACACCCTTCGGATACCTAGATGCTGACGCGGATATGTACGGTGTGATAGCCATCTTCGAGGCCCTACTCGGCAGCGTCATGGTCATGGCACTTTTCCCTTGGCTGGTCAAATTACTCGCCTTACCTATTGTGCGACCGCTTCTTCCCAAAGCTACCGATCCTCGCGGACCAGGCCGCCTGCTCGGCCTGGTCAAGGCTCACGTGGATGCTCGTTACGACGGCGATGCCAGCGGGCAAGGAAAGGTACGACGCAAGGACGTCCTGCAATCCTTCGTCGAATCCGGGCTATCTCGCGACGAGGTCGAGTCTGAAGCCCTGATTCACATGGTCGGGGGGACGGACACCACAGCCCTTGCACTTCGCGACGCCGTCTTCTTTGTCGCTAGCAATGCTGTTGTGTACCGGAAGTTACAGGCCGAAATCGATGCCGCCGTTGAGACTAGCGGTCTGTCCTCATCTGGGATTGTCTCTTGCGAACGGGCTCGCGCAATGCCCTATCTACAGGCCGTCATTAAGGAGGCACTGCGCATGTGGCCGCCGGTGATGGGCCTCATGTCACGCTCGTCAGAGAAAGACGACATCATCTGTGGTCTCCGGGTACCAGCCCGGACCCACGTCGCGTGGTCTGGGTTGGCTGTGATGAGGAACCGAGATGTTTTTGGCGAAGATGCCGACATTTTCGCTCCTGAGCGTTGGATCAATGCCGACCCCGATCAAGTGAAGGCAATGGATGCGGTGCAAGGGCTCGCCTTTGCCGGGGGCACTCGCTGGGAGTGCTTGGGCAAGCGACTGGCGCAGATCGAGCTAGAAAAGGCACTATTCGAGGTCGGTAACTTCATAAAAGGCCCTGCTTGCCCTGCTTATCCATATATTTCCGTCTTTCATGGAATTTGCTAACTATGGAGGGTACCGTACAGCTCTTTCGAAGATTTGACTTCACCATGCTAGATCCGATGCAACCCTTTTCCTGGATCAACTTTGGAACTACTGTCCACCACGGCATGAAAGTGAAAATCACGCCACGAGAAGCCACTTAGATCTGTCAGTGAGTGGCTCTCTAATGCCCCTGGACATCCTTGTCTAATGTGCGAATCTGAAGTCTAACCTCCGACTGCCGCTGAGTTTGGTGTTGTTTGTATAGGCGATCCTCTCCTGCTCTGTCATCGCCGTCCAGACCTTGTCGCGTTGTCTATTTCTCCAGATATAATAACTTTTTGTCAATAAGAACACGGCGATAACGAAGCAGTTGATGATAACTAGGTTCCTGTTTCCGTCCTTGTACTTGGGTTTGTCGTAGTCTTGGTAGATGTACGCTGATATGATACTGCCGATTTGGACCGACATCTGGGAGTCGCACACAAAGTTAGCTACCACGCTTTAATTCACATATCGAACCCGTTTAATAGTCTAGCAGGTCAATAAGGGGACGTCTCACATTGTACAAGGCTGCGCTGACTGATCTAGCGCCCACATTGTTCGAATTCTTACTTGCCCAGCCGACAAGTATCGCATCTGGCAGCTTCTGTTAGTATGAAGCTTAGTACTGGTGGTTACTGACTCTGACTGTACTAACGAGCATATGGGTAAGATGTCAGGACCGTGACTAGGGCGTATGTTCCCCATTTGTCCACGGTAACCCCTGGCCACCACCTGAGAGCGATGAGGCACGGCAAGGTCCACAACGGCTGCAGCATTGCAACGAGTGAACGTTCATTGAGTTTCTCCGACAGCCGCGTGAGCAAGATCAAGTTTATTATATGGAAGACGTTCTGGCTTACAGTTAGCACTAGACTTAGTTTTCCGCCGGGCTGCGAGACTCACGTAAGGGATTGTCAAGAGATTGGTTTTGAACGGGTCAAATCCCAGGTTTCGTAACGTAAGCGTAATGTAAGTTGTCGGTGGACCTTGAGGGATGAATGCAATCACTCCGATGATGTAAAGAGGCCATAGGTCATAGTCCTTGACCGCCTGCCACAAGCGCCTGAGTGTAATGGCTTGTCGATTGTGCATGTCGCCCTTAGATGGGTCATCTCGAAGAACCCTATTAACGACGATCGCCACTTCTCGGTCGGTGAACCACCCTTTAGGGCGGAACCATGTCTTGGTCTGGACGGCCGAGGCGGGCATGAGGAAAAAGCTGGCGACACCGACCAAGAAGGTGATTAAGCCTTCCACAAGGAACAGCCATCGCCAGCCACCCCAGCCATTCACCCCACGCAGGTGCAAAAGGGCGAAGGCGAGCAGCGATGTAAGGACACCGGTAACTGAGAGTGAAGTCCAGAAGTAGCTGAGCCGAATAGGGAGCTCACGGGATGTGTAGAAGTAGGACAGCCAGAGCACGATGTCAGGGATAAACCCGCCCTAGAAAACCCCTATCAGAACCTGAGATATGAATGGGATACTGCCTCAACAAACCTCTAGAAGTCCGAGCAGAACGCGGGTCGCAAGGAAAGTGCTACGGCCCGTTAACGCGCATTGTGAGATTGCAACGATTGACCACAACACTATCTGCATGGAAATCCATCTATCCGGGCCGATCTTCTTGGAAACGAGCTGAGAGGGCAGTTCTGCTATGAGGAATGCTACTCGAAAGACACTGTTGCCGTAATTGTAATCTTTGCTCGTCAGCTCGTCGTGCCCAGTCCTCATTGAAGTGTTTGCAGGCATTTCTGGATGACGACTAACCATTGGTATTCATTCCGAGATCGTCCAACATGTTGTCGGACACCGCCTGGGCGAGATTACCACGGTCGACTTGGAGAGCGAAGAACATGACACACTACCCGGTCAGGTTCAGCTGAAGTTCACTTGTCCTTGGCTCCCGTGGAAGTACTTACGGCCCAGAGACAAACGCGCCAGTCCAGTTTTCTCACCAGTCTCTTCTCCTCTTCCTCGGACCATGTAAGCGACGGGTCAAATACATGTCGACACTCGTATTGGGACTTCTCGTAAGCCGCACGCCAGTGCTCTGCAACAGCCTCGTCCTCAAACGGATTTTTGCCCAGAGCAGTCCCATTTTCATCGGATCCGGAGAGGTCGCTGGGTGCTTGTCCGTGACTTGTTTTGAGGTTGCCAGTACCGCCAAGGTCTGGGTCAGCGGTAAAGCCGATCTTTTTCAGTTTCTCGGCCATAGCCCTCGCGAACTGATCCGTCTCAAGCCTAGTCTCTAATTAACGGTGAATGTTGATCTTAAGAATGAGGACCGACGTGCTTCAAGGTTATAACAGATTTGAGCTGAAATGATATGTATGTCTGGATCTCTGCGACTCGAGAATGGAGAGAAGCCTGTCTGTGATCACAACAGATGTAACACCAAAAGGATGTCGGCTTACATGGAGAATAATATAGCAACACCGACAAGGCACAAATCATCAACTCTGATCCCAAACGCTGCATATATTGCGTGATATGGAACGTTCTAAGCAGTGTACAAATGCTACGCTTCTCCGCGGATAACGCACACTCACAAGTGGTTCTGCTTCCCGACCGCGGCTTGGCAGACAGAACTCGGAAACAATTATCTTGGTGGTTTCCCGATATCCGCCTCATGACGTTCAAGCAGATCCAAACGCAGAATGACATAGGATGCCTTGCAGACGAGGGTGCGTATTTCTCCTGCTATGTGATAGAACGGCAGGAGGGGTTCAGCGATGTCGTGATATGGCACCACAGGGTTTATCAAGGCGTGCTGCGGTGGAGGCAGGGTCCGCTGCATCCCACCACTTTCAAACTCCGGTGCTACCCAAATATTACCAGCAAGGCAATCCCAATACTCGATTTAGAGGTAGTGAAGGGTAGGTCCTCGGAGATATGTGCAGGCTCTCCTAACCAAGTAAAGACCCCGACCGGCCTTCTTACCTTGTGAGAGTCTTGCCAAGACATAATAGCGGGATACATGCTCCAACTGTAACGGATAACGTCGAGAATTATGATACAAAACAAGGGGGGCGATTGCGAACGAACACTCTATCACTTTTTGTTTGGTAACCATAAACGCTGATCAACTTTTTTTGGTTTTGTTAGGGGAAGACTTATATGCATCTGTCTTCAAGCCAAGCCCATATCGAGCAAGTACCAACAAGCGGCGGAGCTGCAGCTGAAGTAGTTCAAGCCCACTACTGATACTCTCAAATGACATGTTGGTCACAGTCATGCATCTTTATGAGGGCGTCTACACAAACCCAGGGTCTGGTTGGTCAGCGCATTGTCGATCTGATAATACCTAGCACTGAAAAGTTTCTGCAGTCGAGAAGCTGTGGCGCTTAGTGGCACAACCTCTTCGAGATATCCGTCAAGCTAAAGTTGCCCCCAAATCTCTGGCCTCTCTGCGGCTATGACATCGTCGAGCGTAAGACCACGTACTGTGACGTACTGTGGCGTACACAGGTCCAGATATAAAGCGTGAAACCGGGCACCCCTACATATAACCTTCCTGGATGAGCGACGCCACGTACGTTTTCGAGGCGGTTAGGGTATTGAATGACCCTTTGCCGATCAAATCCGAAATGAACAGTAAAGGTAGGATTCGAGTTGACGGGCCTATGGCGAAGTTTGGTTTCTGCTCCGTGCTGAACAATGACCTTGGTTGCTCACTTCCGGGAGGTCTTCGGGTATTATGAGAGTCAGGCTACCGAGTCGTGGACAGGATTGAAGAGCTAGACGTAACAGCACTATAGATCGGCGTGACCAGAAACGGGCTCATCAACACATGGCTCATGCCTGATTTATCTGATCTGAGAATCGGCTAGCATCACGGAGAACAGTTGATCCCAAGCCCTGGCTATTGTATTGCCTTGGGAAGCAGCAGTTCCTCCAACTCGTTAGTTGTTACTCGTCTTACAGAGATACTTACAGGTCAAAATGCACTACTAAGGCAATGCTTGCACACGTCAAAACTTGCCTGAATACGTCTTGGTATGCCTGCACTGCGCATGTCGATAGGAAACCCGGTTATATGTTGTGGACGCTCCCAGCAACCAGGCTCATTGCTTAAAAACGATACAGTCACCCCACGGGCCGAAGGGTTTACAGTAGTACTAGTACACCAGACAAGCGTGTCCGCTATACCGCACACTTCTCATTTAAAGGGTCAACGATCACTATATTCTCGTCAAGGATAGGTTATACTGGGGCTAGACTATGCCGTATGTGTGCCATGCCATCGAATCAAGGATGGTGGTGCGTAGCATTCTGTTCTGCAGTAGGTCGAAGTGCTGGTGGGTATTAATTTATAATGATACATGCCAGACTATATTGCATCCTGTAAAGTATAGGAACAGATAGAGGACTCGGATAGAGATGTATTTACTATTTGCTATTTACTATTTGCAGCGCTATGCACTATTGTAACAATGTCAAAACAACAGCTTGTGAGTCTCTCACCCTAACGCTTAGATCTCCATTGCTCCCAGCTTTGATGGTTGCATTGGGGCAGCCGCTCTTCTTGTTCACACCAGTCCCGAGACTGGAGTACTCGTATGCATACCCAGCGAATGTCACCCCGGTTTTCACATCGCTGCCAGGAGCAGCCAGCCGCTCAACAAGCCAGGAAGAACCCGCCAAGTCATTCCCCAGAGAAAGCGTATACGTGGTGCTAGGTCGAGGGTCTGTAGACGTCGAGTTGTATTGGTTCATGTTTAGGATAGCAATGCGAGCGAGTTGACCAGCTGTATATGCCGCATAGGCAGACTCGTACGGGCTCGAAGACAGAGTTATCTCTTGGACAGCGGTGCGATCGCTGGCGCCCAAGAACCTGGCGGCGGCTAGTTTTCCGTAATATGGCGGGAGAGTTGTTGGCTGATTCCCGCCGGATGCAACAGGTGCCCATGCAGAATATGGAGCGCCGTTTGATTCTAGGTGTATCGTATTAGCTGAATGTTTATGAAACATGCTGACTGGACAAGGAATAGGTCAAGGATCTTATAGAGACGAGATCGGAATACTCACGATGGTAGTGCAGACGTTTGATGACACCAGTTGATGCAGCATACAGGGTGAAGTCCATAACCCAGAGCGCGGCACCGAACGTGTCAGACAAGCCAGCGGCTCCGCCACCGTACAAAGAATTGCATTCTCCGATGACGTACGGCTTGCTGTCGACGGCAGCCAATGCATTAGCTGCAGCAACATGCTTACTCAGGCTGTTGACTGTAACCTTGTGGTTCATGAGAGTTCCTTGCAAGGTCACTCCGGGAGAAGTTGCTCCCGTGATGTAGTTATGCAGACTCTTCTGATTAACAGCATCTTGCGAACCGAGACCGTCTTGGAAAGCAGCGACCTGAGAGTACGCGCTGCCCGGACTGGAAAAGGACGGCGCCATGAACAGAGGTGTGCCAAGCTCAGGACACGCTGCAAGTAAGTACTCTCTGAGATGGGAAGTACCGTTCAGCCACTCATTGACGTATTGCGAGACATTCCAGTTTGAGGGCCTCCATTTGCCGAGGAATAAATCGGGTTCGTTCCCCAGCTCCCACATACTGAGTTGCGAGCCGATTGCCTTGCATGCCAGAGGTGCTGTCTCGACCAGAGTGTTATAACCCGAGGCATTGTTGGCGGCGAGATTGAAGCCATGGCTGTAGTAGGTGTCCGGGAAGGTGCGGTAGGAGTCGAAGAATGAATCACCAATACAGACAATTGCCAAGGGGTCAGCAGCGCATGAGGTCGCGGTCGCTGTTTTGAGCTCCGAGTCGTAGATTGCTCGATCCCTTGAGAACGAGAGTCAAAGGCAATCCAGAAATAGCAGGTGCATAGCTATTACTTACTGGGAATTTCCTCCTACTCGGATCACGGGCATGTCACCTCCTTGAAGGCGGCCCAGGTTCTGAAGGAGGTTGACCGAAAAGACATTTGGGGCTGACCGTACACCTGAAGAAGAAATCGCATCCAGTCAGTGTTTGTTCTTACTAGCAGACTGGCTAGCACTATGCATCACATACCTGCGAATAGGGGGAAGCTCACTAGTTCGATCGACAGCGAGACATACGCTGCAAGTCCGATTGGCTCAGCCGCCGAGGTACCAGACACTGCAACAGATGCGGCAACCGATCCCGACACGGCCAGCTGCGAAAGCAGAAGTGGCAAGAGATTGACAAGCATCTTCTTAGAACCAGGGGCAAACGACTCTGACAATCCAATCGCTGGATTCCCACGGCGTGTTGACTCTAAGTACAGATTTCCCTACCATCAAGCCTACAGTCACGAGGTCCATAAGCTTCCTCGTTGCGAGTATATGACATATTCCCAACCTTGCATGTTTTGCCCTGCTTACAGCGCCGTGAACATTTCCACCAGTGCTTGACCTTGGTTCAGCGTGGGGTCTAGGTCGGGCCGAAGCTACGTTGTTTATGACGTGGGTCTGGATGGCAGGACGGCCAGGGCTGGGCTGTGGCGGGGTACCGGGCTATGTCCTTGCCGGAGCGGTCAAGCTTGAGCCCGCTGACCGACAAGAATTGTCAACCAATGTAAGTGTAAAAGCGGCGGATGGCCAATGTCCCGAAATGCCGGCCACCATCGTACCACAGTAGCGAGCTACCACAACTAAAGTTCCCCACGGGGTAAAACCTGGGGATCGGTAAGTCTTACTACTTCGACTAGTGTCTAACAACCCTATGGTTTGGCTTCCCTCCAAGACGGCGATACGGCGGGGTCTGACGGACGTACGCCGTTGAGAGGTGAAAGTTGCATATAAGTCCATTGCATGGCGATCATTTGCACGAGTGTCGGACTCCTCAATGTCTTAGTTGCTCTAGGCGCACATCTGTAACAATTATATTATTTTTTGTCAGTCAAGATGGTCTTTCACGTCGACAAGACTGCGGTGCGCGGAGTTGAGGGAGTTACACTCCGGCAGACCGAGCAGCGCGACCGCTTCTGGTGGCACTATCCCGGGCTTCGCATGCTCAACTTCCTCCTTCTGGGCTGCATTGTCTGCGACATTACCAACGGGTTCGACGGATCCATGCTCAATGGCTTGCAAGTGCTCGACTCCTGGCAAGATGCCATGGGCAAGCCCAAAGGCACGCGACTCGGTACCATCACCAGCGGAACTCGATATGGTCAACTTGCCGCCCTGATTATATGTGCGCCCCTGATTCAGAGGTTCGGACGACGAAAGCCCATCGCCATCGGCTCGGCTCTTGTCCTTCTCGGCGTCGCACTCCAAACGGCGGCTGTCAACTACGAGATGTTTGTCCTGGCACGCGTGATCATCGGCTTCGGAAACACGATACAGAACACGGCCTGCCCGATTCTAGCTGCAGAGCTAGCTCACCCTTTCCAGCGGACGCAGATTATCGGCATCCAGAACTCGACCGGCTCCCTTGGCCAGATTATGGCGGCATGGATCACATACGGTACGGCCTTCATCGCGGGCTCCTGGGCATGGCGTCTGCCGTCGCTCTTGCAGGCCGTGTCCTCTCTTTTCCAACTGGTCATGTCGTTCTTCATCCCGGAGTCTCCAAGATGGCTTGTGCATAACAACCGACATGAGGAGGCTTACCGCATCTTGGCCAAATACCATGCCGAAGGCAACGAGAGCTCCCAGCTCCTCCAGTTCGAGATGGCTGAGATCGAGGCAGCTATTGAGCTGGAGAAAGCGCAGGCATTGTCATCCTGGCGCGAATGGACACGGACGGCGGCCAACCGGTACCGTCTCTTTATCGTGGTGACCTCGGGCTTCATCATCCAGTGGTGCGGCAACGCGCTGATTTCGTAAGTCTCTTAAGACAACCCCTTTGCGCCTCTTTCTTTGGGCACACAGGCTGACATTGCACAGATACTACATCCACCTCGTGTTCAATTCGATCGGAATCACCAACTCCAAGCAGCAGCTGCTCCTCAACGGCGGCGTCACCATCAACGGCTTTGTCTGGGGCAACGTGTTCTCGCTGTTCATCGACAAGATGGGGCGCCGTCCGATGTGGCTGATCGGCATGTCCGGCATGTTCGTGGCCTTCCTGATGCTGACCGTCTTCACTGGCGTCAACACCGGAATCGACTATGCCAACGTTGGGCTTGGCCGGGCCACCATATTCTCCATCTTCCTCTTCGGTACCTTCTACAAGATGCCCGGCTGCATGCTCAACTCATACGTGGCCGAGGTGGCGCCCTTCGACCTGCGGGCCAAGGCCTTCGTCATCTCCAGCTTTGGAGACGCGGCCGCCAACATCTTCAGTAGCTATACCAACCCGATCGGGCTGGCGGCTATCGGGTGGAAATACTACATCGTCTGGTGCTGTGTCCTGGTGAGCAACTTTGTCATCATCTACTTCTTCTACCCGGAGACCAAGAATCTCAGTCTGGAGGAAGTCGGACAGCTGTTTGACGGGCCTAGTGCGGCGGACGCGAAGTTGCACTCGGCCGAGGACGAAGGGGACGAGAAGCGGGCCGAATCTCATATAGCGACTACAATGGTCGAGTAGACCGGCAAGTGCTTTTTGGACAGATGTTTTGTGTCAGCAATTAGCATGAAGAGGGTTTCGTCGCAATGTATCCAAGTCTACACAGTAGTTTGAGCTCAATGTCAAGGATTGGAGTTGTTAGCCTAATGCTCGGCCAAGTCGCGGAGAATTAGCTGTTCTGTACCCCGCAATCAAGCTTCATTCGTGCTTAGTGGCCCGTAATGGCCCCTGACAAGCCGACCACCTGTCCCGGGGTATGGGGCCCCTCATGCGGCTTACTGTCGTATCGGTAACTTACCGGTGGACCTGATTGGTGGAATTGGGGACAAGCTCCCACCCTACACTTCTCTCTGCCGAGCATATGCTGCTGCCTTCCTGTAACCTTGCGCACTCGGAAGGAACTCGGTGGCCACCTTAGCATGTGGCTTTCGACGAACGAACCTACTACGGTAGAGTTGCGCTCAGTTTATAGGACGAGGAAAGCTGCTGCATAGCGGCCTGCTGTGCGCAACCCCACATTGTCAGACTTCGTCTTTATTGCTCCCGGTAATCGCCTGCCCCGCTCAGTTTTGCAACTTGTGATGGAGCAAACCTCGTGGCAAGCAGCAGATGGCGTCGACATGGACTCCGGGAGCTCAAGGCTCTCTGCCAGAGGAGACGATGAGGACGGAGCACCTACCGACGATCTCCCTGCTTGCCAGTCATGCCGCAGGAGAAAGTCGAAGTGCTCGAGAGAGAGGCCGAGTTGCTCGCAATGTACCAGACTACGTGAGACACCCCTGCAGGCTTTTCAACTCTTTGCCCGCAGTCAGATCGCTGACATGATACATCAGGAGCCGAATGCGTATATATCACAAAGCAAAAGCCTGGACTTAAAGCCGGCGCCATTGACAACTTGAGCAGCCGATTACGTGAGTCGAGTTGCAGCCGTCACGATAGGGATCCGGGAGGCTCACTGAAGCAGGTGTACTGGAAGAGTTATTTCTGGACAGTGTTGGCAACAGGAAGCCACAATTGGCATTCCTCGATGTCGACGCAGAGGAGGCTAATAACCGCCGACCCGAATCGCTCACTTCGGCATCCGATGCGAGACAGGAAAACGAAGCAGATGACAGCCCTGTGGTACGTGAAAGGTCGACTATAGAGGTCTCTTCACAACAAGACGGACCACGGAAGCGTAGGCGCGTCAACGAGCCGGACCAATGGTGGGAATCCGCGGATGATCCCTGGATGCCACCACTGCCGGCCCTGCCACTGCTCGAAGCTATAGTTGAAGCACACTTTCGGACACTGCACCACTGGATGCCCATCCTCCACGAGACACGGTTTCGTGGTAAGCTCAAGAACGGCCAAGAGAGGGCAAGACTAGCAGTGCTGTTTCATGCGTTGGTGTCAACTTCCATCAAATACGTCAGGTTGGAGGACTTCGATCTGACTTTGGAGGACGCTGAGCGGCAAATTCAAGCTTCCAGACGAGCCGTCATGCTGAATGCTATGGAGTCGCTCTCGCTCGAGCATACGCAGGCACTTGTCTTCCTGGCTTTCGACTATGTATGTCACCACAGCCCGGGCATGTCCATGTGAACCAGTTCCTAACACTTTATTTTAGCTGTGTAGCGGAGAAGTCACCAAAGCATGGCCTATCATTGGATCTTTGACCAGGACGGTGAATTATCTCCAACTCACAGTTGAGCCTGACGACGACTCTCGGAGGCAGCAACTGCTGCGATCACTGTCCATCCTCGAGAAACCCCAAGACTGGACTGATTCAGAAGGTCGACGTCGACTATTTTGGGTCATCTTTCTCCTGGATAGGTGCGTGCAATATTTTGATTCATGACCTCTTCTTCCTCTAAAAGTCTGGTTGCTAACAGCGAGCCAACAGAATTTGCTCGGTAACTTCGGGGTATGCCAACTTCGACCGTCCATGTCCTAAGCCGTATTCTAACAAGTTGTAGGTGGCACACCAGCCTAACCTCGGATGACATGCATCGTCGACTTCCTTGTGGCGGGGCGTTGTGGGCACGGGAAGAACCCGTCTCGACTCCTTTCTTCGGCATCTGGGACAAGTCGGCCGCAAGGATCGGCAACTCGATAGCCAACGTGCCGAACATGTATCCATCCCCTCGGGCCATGGAACAACCGAATACTCCTTCTACAGGCGAGGCCGATACCTCGAAGCTCGGCGCTTTTGCGCACTGCATCGAAGCAACTGAGAATGTCAGCCAAGTTACCGCGTTCTTTCTGCAACAGGGTGTTGACTTCGAAGATCGCCGCGAGGTCAAGGACTGGCTGACTCGGTTCAAAGAACTTGATCTACGCCTTGTACAGTAGGTTATCTCTCTGCTGTTACAGTCTGTGCTTAATTACTAGATATATCGGCCACTGACTCTTTGTTGCAGCTGGAAAATGTTTCTTCCTCAACAATGGCAGGATTCGAATGTCTCACGAGACGCATCGATCGTGAAGATGGATCCTAATCTGACTCTTGCGCATATCACGCACAATGCGTCTATGATCCTCCTGCACCAGCATATCGCATATCCTCCCACAAGCTGGAAAGATGTGGTCAAATTGCCCAGCTCCTGTAGTATTGAGACATGTCAGCTTGCGGCCGTTGAGACCGCTTCAATTGTGGAGAAGTACCTGCACCACACCGGGGGTATCGTCAATAGCCAGTTTGCTTTCTGCGCCTTCGTCGCTGCCAGGGTACTGCTGGTTCAGTGGCGGTCGAGCGAGGCCAACTCTCTCTTACCAGCATTCTCTAGTCTACTTCAGAGCCTACAAGACATGTCAGCACGATGGCTCGGATCCTTCGCCAACGAGCCGGACGACGTCCTGTCACGACCCCCGAAGTTTGTTGCCAAGGGGGCTGACCTGGCGGCCCGGTATGCTTCACAACTGCGCGATTTGCACTCTCGATGCGCGACCGACGGTAGCTTTGCACCTACTGGGCTGGCAGAGATCCTTCTGGATTCGAGCTTCGAAGGTTTCGTGGAGAAGCAGACTAGACCGTCTGTTACTCAACCGCGAAGCAACGGCTACACCGGGTTTGACAACGGAAGTGTTAACGGAATACACCAAACATCGCCAAGTACAGCTTCAACTCTGCCAGAGCGCCACTCCAGGTCTCCCAGCACAGTCTCCGAACTAAACAGGCGATACCACCTTCTTCACGGCGAGAACCTCTCTGTTTCGAGACCGCCGAGGCACTCACGGCCGGCCGGCATCGAAAACGGGACTCAAATAGCCAGTGCAGCAGCTCAGGGCTCCTTTACCCATTCGCAATATGCTAACATGAGATCGCCCATACTCGCAGGTCCTCCGACCAACGTGAACGGCAGATTCCCTGGTTCCGGCCCAATGTCGATGGGTATGAATGGCTTTAGCCAGGCACAAGCCGTGCTTTCGGAAGAGGACGAACTGGCCGCGATGTCCCAAATGCTTCTTGAACATCAGTTCCTACAGATGGATCGGGTAATACGGCTTGACGGCACAGAGTTCTTCAACGACCCCGGGGATGGGCTGGGCGTGATGTCATAGCAGCAATAGACCCAGTTTGGTCGGTGAGAAATGAGGTCCCCCTTTTATCGCAGCATACACTATGTCTAAGGCTAAGGCTAGCACCTATGTCTACAACACAACTCCCCGCCGCAGGTGCGCAATCGACGATAACTGTTCCTTCGTCCGGGTTCCACGCGCGCCCCCCCTCACACCAGACCCATACGCAGCAGCTTGTTGCCGAACTCGAGGAAGTAGTAATCGGCATACACAAGCCCGAGGTCTCGATAGCGCATCAGGGCGCTGGCGTTGTTGTTTGCCGTGGAGTGCTTGAGAATCCCGTCCCAGGATCCCGGTGCTACGCCGATCTTGCCGTCGTCGTCGACAGTGAAGCTGGCGACGTCGCTCCTGTCTAGGGAGTAGCCGACCGTGTCCGTGGCGATGCGCAGTGCGGCCGCTAGATACACTGAGTTTTGGAGAGGGTCCACCGTGGCTTGCAGGGCTTGGTGCAGGAGCAGCAGACCGTTGGCCGCGATCATTCCGGCTGACGTGTCGCGTAATGGTTGACCGTTGGTGTCCGTATCCTCTTCCGGTGGGGCGTCAAAGTCCCAGAGCGGCACGTTCTTGTGCGTTGGCGCGGGTGACTCTGCCAGGCGGCGGAGGAAATAGTTGGCTGTGCGCTGTGCCGCGGAGAGGAAGGTAGCATCTTTCGTCCACATATATGTCTGTATAAAGCCGAGAATAGCCCACGCTTGGCCGCGGGACCAGGTGCTCGAGTCCGAATAGCCTTGATGGGTCATGTTGAACTGGACGTCGCCATTCTTTGGGTCTAGGTTGGCGACGTGGTATGTGGAATTGTCGGGCCGCACGATTGTACGAAGGACGGTGTGGGCGTGAGTGGCCGCGATAGAGCTGAGCTTAGGATTGGATGAGAATTGGGCAGCGTAAAAGAGGAGCTCCATGTCTGCGGGAGTGTGTTAGTGAATCACCAGCATCCAAGGGATGGAAGCTTGCTTACTGCACATGCTGTCAATGATGATGAGGAAGTTCTTCTCCTTATCGACAATTTCATAGCTGTGGCTCACAGCTTTGTCCCAACTTCGAATGGCACGAACCCTGTGATCGTAACGCGTTGCCAGGCTTTCGGCGGCAGTCACGTACGACTGGAGGCTAGCCTCTGTACCATTGATCTCCCAGTCCATTCTCAGAGAGTGCATTATGAAGCCCAGGTCATGTGAGTTGGTCCGGGTTGCCTGAGCATTCAAAGGGGCTGACCAGGAGCGACAGAGCGTCAGCAACTGGTGATGAAGCGACGCCCCCAGTTGGGGCGGCCGGGGAAGCGCTCGAGGATATCGTCTGGAGCGTTCAAGCAGACAATATAAGCTGGAAGGGAAGAAGCCGCATGTCCAAAACGTGGCTGGCTTGGACAGATATTTACCGGCGGCTCCGCCCAGAGGAAGTATGTATTCAGGGTAGGTTTCTAGGTTTGGCTTCCCAAGATACTCTTAACTCGTGCCAAAACAGGTACAGCATGGAGAAGAAACATACGTCATGCTCAAGGTAAGCCCTGGCCACCCTCCATATTTTGGCCGCAACATTCTCGCTGAAGAGGTCACCAAGATCACTTGCGATAATAGAGCAGTGCTGTTGAGCCACTTGTTCTGGAGTCGTAACCCCTGACACTGGACTAGGCAGAGCAGACGAGTGTGTCCGGTAGCCAGTGCCCGAGTCCTCGGAGGATGATTCGTGATCGTCGGTCATAGTGCGAGTGGCGACTTGGAGGAAGGTGCTAAAAAAGCTCGTAGCTCTAATACGGTCATGAGCTTGTCAGTGAGAGCTAAGATGCAGTATAAGTCTCTTGTATCTGTTCTGAAGATTAAATCTTACAATCACAAACATGGAAATGGATACGTACTTAGATGTCGGGCCAAAGACTCCGACTTACGTAAGTATATACGTACCACGGCAACAATCCGCAGTGACGCCGTTATTCCCTAAAGCGTCAGCTTTGTTCCTGCGAGGTCCGGTTGCTACGGGCTACACTTACCCCGATTTTCCGGTGCGACGGACGCTATCGGACCTGGTCCGGTACCTCCCCGGGTTTAAGCCTTGGCACTCCGGTGATCCGTCCGAGTTGCAAAGATCCGGACACGGCGCGTCACGGCTCGACAATTGATAAAGGTACTTGAAGAAATTCGGGTATAGTTCTTATGCTCTTCCAATTCGCCAGACTTGTTGATTCTGCCCGCACACCAAAAGAAATCTCGATCAAAATTCGACAATGACACATCCCCAGACAGTTGTTCTGGAAGGCAGCCAGTTGACAGAGGCACGACAGCGTCTTCAGAGCGGCAATGAACCCGTTCTACAGGTAGCGAAGGATTGCCTCATTGCGCAAGCCGACAAGTGGCTTCTAGAGGGTCCATGGTCTGTGATGGCCAAGAAGAAAACACCGCCAAGCGGTGATATGCACGACTACACCAGCCAGGCGCCTTACTGGTGGCCGTCACCAACCTCGGATGGCAGTCCCTACGTGGAGCGTGATGGGCAGAAGAATCCCGAGGTTCTAAACTACACCGACCGGGTCTACGTCGAAAAAGTGTTTCTCTCCTCGTACACCCTAGCATTAGCGTGGTTCTATACCGGCAAAGAGGCCTACTCCAAGCACGCAACCAACATCATTCGCACTTGGTTTATCGACCCCAACACTCGGATGAACCCCAACCTGAACCATGCCCAGCTCATCCCCTTTGCCAACACAGGCCGGCACATTGGGATCATCGACTTTTCCCAATGGTACACCAGTGTTTTGGATGCTGCTGCAATCTTAGCCACTGGAACATCATCGGGAGCTCCAGCACCAGGCTGGACAGCAGAGGATATGGCCGGTTTCCGCGACTGGAACAAGGAATTCCTTGGATGGCTTGTCCACAGCCTCTTTGGCCAACAGGAACACGCCGAGAAGAACAACCACGGAAGCTTCGCAGCTCTGTTAATCGCAGCCATTGCGCTTTTCGTCGGCGACCATCAGCAAGTGAGGTACGAGGCAGACTGGATAAAAAAGCATATCAACGAAACGATACAACCGGATGGGTCACTACCAGGGGAGCTCCGGCGAACAAGAAGCTGGCACTACTCGACGTTCACTCTGCTCGCACTGACACGCCTCGCGCTCGTGGTTCAGAAAGTAGGGGAAGATTTGTGGTCATACCAGGGTCCTCAGGGTCAAGGCATTGGAAAGGCCATTGAGTATGTCACTCCGGCGGCCACCGGAAGCGCACCATGGGCACATCCGGAACTGCAGTTCAAAGCCTATGCCGCTGCTGATATCATCCGCGCAGCTGCCAATGCCGGTCATGGGCCCTCGCGGGAAGCCGTGAACAAGCTCGAGACACCGCCGGAAGGTGATTTGTGGCCATTGAGACCGGCTCCTGAGCAACTGGATCCAGTAAAGACGGATAAAGATAGCTCTGCTTAGGTGACGCGGATTTGTTGCAATCAGAAGCCACAGTCGGCTAGTTCGTCATCTGCCACTGCTGAGTAAGGAGGCCTGAGTATAAGAAGGCTAAGCGTGCAATGTGATGCTGGCAGGCTGGCATCGTAAACTTCGACTGATATGCCGTGACATGGTAGATGCCGTGTCAACCCCGCAAAGCGTCATCCTAAATGGCTGAGATATGACAGGCCACAACTTGACGATAAAGTCCCGAGGTGGAGGTATGAGGCGCGGGAAATGTCCGTTCGGTGATAATGGTGGAGCTTGGAGACTGGAGAGCCGGGGACTAGTTCGTTAAGCAACACGTACTCGGCATCGCTGCTAGTAACCACACTAGGTAATATACTATTAATAAGTATACGAGCTGGAAAAGCTTCGCTGTAACCACTGCGCAATCTTTTGCAACTGCGTAATCTTTTGTTCTCTACGACTCACTGGCGCACGCAATGACGGGAATTTCAGCTGATTCAGTCGCAATGGCGAATGGAGACGCAAGTAGAGATCTATTGACCATACGACAGCCATGTGCTAACAAGATAATAGGATCACAAGAGCAAGGAAGTCCTTCACGTGGCCATTGTCGGGGCAGGAATTGGCGGTTTGGCATGTGCCATTGCGTGCCGCCGAGCGAATCCTCCGCTGAAGGTCACTGTCCTCGAGCGCGCGCCACAGATCGAGACTATCGGCGCGGGAATCCACATCCCGCCCAACTCATGTCGAGTGCTGGCAAGGTTTGGCTTGCTTGACAAGCTCAAGAAGGCCGGCGGATATCAGGTAGAGGACTTCACCCTACGCCGATATCAAGACGGTCGGGTTCTCGTTGAGAAACCCCTCAAGGGGAGGATGGAGAGGGAGTATGGGGCCGAATGGATGTGAGTGCGAGAACTGGAGCTAAAATCTGGTACGAATGGCTAACGAGATCAAAGAGCAATACATCGGGGCGACTATCAGAAGGTTTTACTTGCTGAGGCCTTGGATAAGGGCGCCGAAGTATTGACCAATTCGGATGTCACGAGAATCGAGTCTTCTGTGGACAGCCAGCAGGTTCTTCACTTGAAAGACGGAAGGACCATTAAGGCCGACGTAGTCATAGGAGCAGACGGTACGGCTATCCCGAGTCCGAAGTTTGTGCGCAGCTAACATCGATTGATAGGACTCTGGTCAATGGTGCGAGAAACCGTTCTGGGTCGTCCCTTTCCTCCTCAGGAAACTGGAGACCTTGCTTATCGAGGTACCTTTTCTCGCGAACAGCTCCAAGGCCTAAAGGATGAGCGGCTGGACAAGATTCTCGAGCAGTCCAACATCCAGGTTTGGCTCGGGGCAGGAAGGCATGCCGTCTTTTATCCTCTGAGGGACCACACCGAGTATAATCTGGTGCTGCTGTGAGTTCACACACTATCACTCTCGTCAAAATGAGAGAAAGAAGGTGCGTATTCTAATGAACGTAGCGTCGCCGATGATCTTCCAGAAGGTGTAAGAACTTCACCAGGAAGCGTAGAGGAAATGGCGTCGCCCTACAAAGATTGGGACCCGGTGTGAGTACACGTCTCGTGAGAGCTTTACGACAACGTCCTCAGTTCTGACTTCCTTTCAGTCTAAGCAAGGTCATTTCGTGTTCGAAATCTCCCCTGAAGTGGAAACTACTGCACTTCGAGAGCCTCGAAAAATGGACGAAGGTATGTCGTACGTGCGAAGAGCCAGTACAATGGCAGATGCTAAACTCAGCACCAGGGCACCATAGCTCTCCTAGGAGATGCTTCCCACCCTACCCTGCCATATCAAGGTCAAGGGGCGGCTATGGCCGTTGAGGATGGCGCAATCCTCGGCCGGCTGCTAGACAGGTTACAAGACGCGGGGCTCCCGTCCAGCCAGGCCGACAAGAACGCCCAACTTGCAGCACTGTTTCGACTCTACGAGAAAATCCGTAAGCGAAGGACGGAGGTCAACGTCGCTGGCGCCGTGCACACGCGTCACTACTATCATCTGGCCGACGGCGAAGAACAGGAGCGACGGGACAAGGAGCTAGCCGGGTTGCCGGCCACGAAGTGGCAGGGCAAATGCTCATTCAATTGGGGAGATGCCGAGTACCAAAGAAGTCTACTGGGATTTGATGTTCTCATCGATACGGAGCAGAAATTTGATGAGTGGTGGGAGGAATGGCAGAAGGGGAGAGATGGACAGGGCAATGGCTTTGCTTAACCTCTTTCCCGCAGGATTGGACATAGTAGTGACATAGTAGGCAGGGTTGGAACCCTTGTAACTTGAATACACCCTCATTATGGTATCACTTGAGACGTTGATCAACTTGCAATTTGGGTGATAGTCATCTTCCGCCAGTTACACTCTGTTTCCCTCATGAGAAATGGCAACCGTCCTAAGCCAGGAGTATCTCCGGGTGACCGTGAACCACGCTAGTTGGTGGGTCACAATTGCCTGCACTCTAGCAAATGCCGCTGGGTCTTACGATCATTGTTCAAACTGCTGACCTGGAGCTTCGGTGACTTGCGATCCCCAGAATCGGAGAAATGGGGTTGTGGAGACCGGGAGTTTCCCCAACCTGGAGAACTACCATACCCCAGTGGAGAGGAGTGCGGGCGTGCGGAGTCTGGGGAAGGCGGGCAGGTGGGGGAATAGTAAACTCATAGCCTCGGAAGCGTATTACAGAGCGTATTCGCGAGCCATTTAGTAGATTACTAGTTCGGGACATTCACCTGCAGGGCAGCTCCAAAAGTGACTTCGTCCCCCTGTATACCTGGCATAGAATCACGAATTCCCTACGACGGACAACAACTCCAACTCCTGTATATTCTCTGTCGAAAGTGGTCAAGACACGAACTTGGTCAAGCATGGGCGAAATGGCAACGGACAACTCCTCCAACGGTGCGCCACCTCTGGTGCAGGTGGACTACCTCATCATAGGAACTGGTCCAGCAGGTGGCGCATTGGCAGCCTTCATGGCGTCATACGGTAAGGACCCGAACCGACCGCCAGCGTGATCTGAAGCACTGACATTGGTACTATGAAGGCATGAAGGGACTCATCGTGAGCCGCGATTCGAGCAATGCCGACACGCCCAGAGCTCACATCACCAACATGGCAGCCCTTGACTGTCTCCGAGACTTTGGGATTGACACGCAATGTTACAAGCTAGGGACCGGGAACGACTCGATGAGGCACACTCGCTGGTCCAACACTATGGCTGGCCTGGAATACGGCCGCATTTACTCTTGGGGCAATGACCCGAGACGCAAGGTGAGCGAACAGCAAACGACCAGGGTCCGGATGAGACTTCTGACATCACTGCGCAGGGTGACTATGAGCTTGCCAGTCCGTCTCACATGCTGGATCTGCCCCAGACATTGATGGAACCAGTGCTGATCCGGCACGCGACTTTGAATGGCTTCAAATGCCGCTGGGACACCGAGTTTGTGTCGTTCGAGCAAGATGCCACCGGCGTAACGACCACTTTGCTCGATAAACTGTCGGGCTCAACCTACCAAGTCCGCTCCAAGTACCTATTTGGTGCCGACGGAGCCCGCAGCAACATCGTGCGCCAGGCGGCTATCCCGCTAATCCGCCGTCCGGGACAGGGCTGGGCCGTCAACGTGCGCATAAAGGCCGATCTGTCGCATCTGATGGAGGCGCGCATGGGAAACCTGCACTGGGTCATACAGCCGAACCTCGAAACACCAGACTGGGCATGGATCGGGTGTTTCCGCATGGTCAAGCCGTGGCACGAGTGGATGTGCATCATCTTCACGGGCCCAACGGCAGAGAGGAAGATCCGCACTAACGAGGAGTATTTGGTAAGGGTCAAGGAGTTGCTCGGAGATGACAGTGTGGATGTTGAGATCTTGGACGTATCGACATGGGCCATTAACGAAACTGCTGCTGAGTATTATTCTACCGGCAATGTGTACGTCAATACCAGCCCTCTATTCCGGGTCGCCGCGCCGTGCTGACACATGAGGCAACAGTTTCTGCTTGGGTGATGCGGTGCACCGACACCCCCCAAACCACGGTCTCGGATCTAATACTTGCATCCAAGATGCTCATAATCTCGCATGGAAGATCAACTACGTTGACAAGGGTAAAGTTTCAGACCATGGACTGACCTGATCATCGCTGACATCTCAATCACAGGCCTAGCAGGACGACAGCTTCTCGATAGCTATAGCATCGAGCGCCAACCCGTCGGGCTAGACGTAGTCACCCAGTAAGCACGCCACTCTCCCACAATCCGACTCGAAACTGACACTTTATAAGAGCAAATGCCTCTCTCCGCAACCACAAGAATATCTGGACCGTCCTCGGCAACATGGAGCCAACTGTCGAAGAGCGCATGAGGGTGCACTCAGAGCTCTACGCCGAAACCCCAGAAGGAGAACTCCGCCGCCAAAACCTGACCAAAGCTCTCAGAGCAATCGATAGAGAAGAGCACGGTCTGGGGATCGAGATGAACCAGCGCTACCGCTCCGGCGCCGTCTACCACGCTGACCAGGGGCCACCTCCGGCCTTTACAAGAGATCCGCTCGAGCACTACCATCCCACCACATATCCCGGCGCACGGTTGCCACATGCGTGGCTGGGAAATCACATACCCTCCAAGTATATCTCAACCATCGACCTGGCCGGAAAGGGTCGCTTCACTCTGTTCACGGGTATCGGCGGCCAGGGGTGGAAGGCGGCCGCTGCGCAGGTGTCCGCGGAGCTGAAAATCCCGTTCACCGCACACTCAATTGGATATGCGCAGGATTTCAAGGACGTCTATATGGACTGGGAAGCTCAGCGGGGTGTTGGCGAGAGCGGATGTGTTGTGGTGCGGCCGGACTACTTTGTCGCCTGGAGGTGTCCTGCTTGGACGGAAGACGGGGCGGAAAAGCTGCTGAAGGTGATGAAATCGGTTCTGTCTCTTAACTAAGGCGTCTCCTTAGGCCAGCCATATATAGAATACATAAGTCCCCTCTTTAGTTGACGCACTGGTGCACATTTCTGATCAACGAAACAGCAGGCTAAGTGTACAGTTGTCGGACGGCAGAGACCCATTGTGTAATTGAGATTCATCCCATGCTTCATGAGCCGTGACTTATGCTTGTAATTCTCAGTGTCTCTTATCTTATCTAGCTGTCTTTCTTGCTATGGATACGCAGAAATCGAAGCCATGATCAGTCGATACCCCCTTCATCCTCGCCCAATTCCTGACCCGCTATGACAACCTTCTCGGCAGATTGCAACACATATAGCATCCTGGCCCATCCGCTACTGCTTGTGTTACGCCAGGCATGGTTCGTGCCACGCTGTACAGCCACGTCGCCCCTCTTCAGCAGCCGGGTCTCTCCCGAATCGAGCACCAGCTCCACCTCGCCTTCGATGACCACGCCAAAGTCGCACGACTGCGTCCTATGCATAGGGCTCGTGTATCCGGGAGGGAAGTCGACCGTACGACAGACCGTGCCACCTGGGATTGTAATCTTGGGGGCGTTTGCGATGTAGTTGTTGTAAGTCTCGATGTCCTTGTCATTGGCCATGGAGACGGGGAAGCCCTCGGTTGCGTACATGAGGCTGAACTCCATGTCACCACCCATGACACGTCGAACGGGTGCTGGTTCGGGTATGGCATTGCTGAAACATGCTTTGCCGGAGGAGTCGTGCGCGGTGATGTACCTCGAATGAGGTCGCAGGGTGCTCAATCGTTCCTGCTGGGCCGACATATTGAGAAATGGTACAATATCACTACCACTTTTGGGTTGGGATTGCTGAAGCTCAGATGTACACGATTAAGTAACGAGGTTGAGCCTAGCGTTCGCGATCTACCTATATGGGCCTTCAACTTATATGATAATCCTGTCTATGCTAAGGTGGGGAGGGGATCAGAGGTAGTTGGACCCAGTTGTCATACCCCGGTCCGAAATGAATGTTGTTCAGGCCCTCCAACAACTCCCGAGGCCGGTCCACCTCGGAGTTATGCTCGAACAGCCCCGCCCCCTGCGTATCGCCCGACGCTACCTCCAGCACCAGTCTGTGTCCAGGTCCGACAACCACATTGGTCGGCCAAACCTCGACGTCCACGGCATACACTTCATCGGTAGTTACGGGGAGGACGTCGGTGGAGAAATACGTCCGATGGGGTCTCCACGACCGGTGTCTTGGATGGGTTTCGGCCACTTTACGGAGAGACGTGCGGAGCCAGCCCTTGGTTACAGGAACCGGATCTCCAACGGTTCCGGTATAGAGGATCTCGGCGCCGGCTGCGTCAAGGTGCCTCACCGTGATGAAGAGATCAATCTCAGAAGGGCTGGTTTTACTACCCGGGAGTTTCGAGGCCGAGACGTTGAGGTGTGCGACAATGTGGCCGGTGACCTCGGTCTTTTCTGCGAAAGGCTCTGTAGTGAACTGGAGCAGTTGAGGGTCTTTGAGGTTGCTTGGCGCCTTGTACGATAGGGTAGTTGGCGTCTGGACACCCGGCGTCTCTACCAGTCGTCTGTCTCCGGTGAGGAAGTACTTGGTGTATGCCGTTCGTGCAATCGGCCATTCCTTTTCGTAACGGTAAGGGTATTGCTTCTCGGCCTTTGCATCATTGTACCCGACGTTACCTTCTCGCAGTACCAGCCCAACTTTGGGGGCTTCGCCGGTCGACCACCCGACCCTGTCGTCCCCCTTCAAGAAAGCGTCTAAGAAGCTCTTTTGCATTTCGACATTGTGTTTCTCGTAGAATGGGAGGTCGTGGCGTCCAGTGAGGAACCTCAGGTACCTGTGTTGAGACCCGGCGTTGAGATAGCCTTCGACATTGCCGCGCAGGTGCAAGAGGATACCGCCCCAGTTGCCCACCGAAAGAACGGGGACCTTGATATCAGCCATGTCGTAATCTTTCGAGGCATAATACTCTTCATCGAGATACCGGTGAGCTGCATTATCCTCGTTTTGATCATGGCGGTTGGCAACAAGCTGCTCTTCTGGGAGGTCCCCTTCGATAGTATCGTAACCCCATTTCCTAGCAGCTCGTCCGGGACGTCCATACTGATTGGTGACAACTTGTCGATTCCACCAGTAATTGATGAAAGTGTTCGACAGGATACCCCCGTGTCTGCAGCGATCACGGTAGTAGTCCGACATTCCCTCCCAGGGAATGATGCAGGCAAGCCCCTTTGGCTGCAGCGCCGCAACGCGCCACTGACTCCCGGCATAATAACTGATTCCCAAGAGTCCCACACGGCCCGATGACCATGTCTGGGAAGCAGCCCACTCAACTACGTCGAAAAATGCCCGGCTTGTGCTGCGGGACATTGTGTCGAGAACACCGGGAGACTGCCCGGTGCCCACCTCATCGGCCCTAACGATGGCGTAGCCATTTCGGGTCCAATACCCCGGATCCGGCGTTTCCCATGATGAATGGGGCGAATGGTGTTCTTCCGGAACTTCAGCGTATGACTCGGGGTGAAATCTGACACACTGTGAGGATGGGCTGCGATGCTATCGTGGGAAGACCGCGGCCAACTTACACACTGTAGTGGACATCTTTTCCGTACGGCCCGTATGTCACCAGCACTGGATAACGCCCAGTTTCTTCGCCTTTGGGACGGTAGACATTGCATCTCACAAGACCTTTCCCGTCTTTGAGTTCGATCACGGCGTTTTCCTCGTAGACATAGTCGAATGATGTAGTGTCGACTTTATGGGCGTCCTTGATCGCTTGGGATCCCATTGTGACGGTATGCTTTGTATTTCCCACCGCTGTTAGGTAGGTTACGCACAAAGGCCAATACGTCTCATCGAGGACCTTAAGTAGTAAGCAGCCCTGCCGGTTGGGATGCCGTCCAGATGTAATTGCCGTGCGGAAAGCAAACGGTGGTGGTGGAGGCCGGATCGGCAATTTTCCCACGTGCGGACAGCTAATGCCATTTGAAATTAACCACATCAGAGGTGCAGCGGATGCATATGGGGATCTCCCGGGACCGGACACTTGGATCTCCCGTCCCATCTCCATTTCATTCGTGTCCCTATTATCTTGTGCCATAACTTTAAATCTACATATCTCCGCCCTCTATTTAGAGTCTTCTGTCTCCATATCCACAGCGTGGCGAGTATGAGCTACATAGGCATCATCACCAGCCTCTCGCCCTGTCCTTAGTCCACTGTCATTCTCACGGGAGAGAAGGTCACATAGCGCAGTGCCCAGGAACTTAGCCATCGGAAGTCTCTGCTTGAACAACAGCTGCGCCCCGGCCTCTATTGTATCGTCACCCGAGCCCGTATTTCCTCCGCCCGACTTCACCTCGCCGAACCATACAATCAATGTCGCGAAGTATACACACAAGGGCAGATGCGGTGCTTCAACGAACTGAGCATTGTCTTTCTCTAGTGAAGTCAGGGTGCGTCTCCGGGGGGACATCAAGCCTTCATGTGCAATGCGGAGAATAGCCTTTGCATGCCATAGGGCGATATCATAGTGGCGGTTACTGGTCCAAGGCTGAACTGCGTCGTTCAGAATCTGGGCGATCCGTAATGACGATACTGCCTGAGCTGCTGCTTGTGTAAGACGATGAAGGATTCCAAGATTTGACTGAAGAGAGACTTGGGAAAGGTGGTAGAGCAGCAGTTCGGATGATTGGAGAGGACATTTCGTATCAGCGTCAGTTTTGGACTGTAACCAACGATCCAGTGCGAGCTCAACAAACTCGCCTTTCCACAAACGAGGCAAAGGGCAGCCGTCGGTATCTCTGGGACTGGCCATCCAGGTGTAGCGTATCACGGAGACCAGGCGTGACATTTCTGATGCACTCGAAGTGTCACCTGGGTCTACGTGAGGCGATTCGAAGTTGGACGGTTGATCCGGGAAATGCGGTTGGCCATCGTCGACGAACGATGGGGGTCGCTGCAGAAGCAGCACCCTGTAGCTGTCTAAAACGTGCATGGCTTCGGAGAGTAGCCTTGTCTGCTTACGCTGGTTAACCCCAGCATCACGCCGCAGAGCATGGATACACGAGCTCGCTGCGTGCACCTTGCACCCGTGGAACACCTCCATGAACTCGTAAGCGCGCTTGTCTCCACTGCATAAGCCATACACCTCAAGGAGGATAAAGGTTTTCGCGAAGCTGAGATAGTCGTCAAAAGAGTGCCGGGTATGCTGCAAATAGTCCTCGAGCATCAGACGACGGGCATCGTTGAAGAGCATTTTCGCAATCTTTGTGCTGTCAGGAGAAGTGCAATATAGCCCACCAACGGCAGCCATGGCGAGGCACAGCTCCACCCGGGTCTCCGATCCCACTTCGAAGTCAGCAAATATCGCAAACGTAGGTGCAATATGTCGCCTGGAAACATTCAGCATAACGTTGATTATATCATTGTCGTAGACCGCTAGCTGTGGTAGAGCCGAGTACCACGACCATCGTTGGGCGTCTTGGGACGGGGACGAGGCTCGGGAGCGATGCTGCAGCTGGTCCCTCATCATATCTATAGCGCTATCCATTGAAGGATCGGTTTCCGCGTCAAATGCTGTCGAAGTCTGCGGCCAGATGTCGTACGTGTTGGACATGGAGAAGTCGTTGAGACCTTCGAGCCAGTTGCCGAAGTCCTGCCAAGGAGTCAGCATTTACGACGCTGCGGCGATCGTGTCATAACTAGGAGGCTTACAGCAGATGCAACTAAGTCATCCAGGAAGTCCATCGTATCCCAGGTCGGTTGCAAATACGCTGCAGCTGTCTCAAACGGAGCCACCGTCGAGGGCATACTCGCTGCCTCGGATGCTACGTGTAGCCATTGATCTCCGCTCGGCATCAAGGATCCGAGAGTGTCAAAATACGTATTAGCGACCAGAGTGCTGCTTGTCTCGTTAACCGGCTCAGCGCTTTGTGGCCCTCCTTGTGCAAGACCCGAAGAAGGCTCGATGCTGGTCGGTGTCCAAGGTCCCAATAGGGGATCGATTGGGTTGGTTTCATCCACTCCATTGCTGTCCACTTCCTGTCCATTTTCCGGATTTGAAGACCGGCCCGTCGTACTGCAGTGGTCAACTGGAGACACCGGAGCGACATCAATGTTTCGCGGCCGTCCGGGGGGTCTGCTGGAACTGGAGACCGTGCAATTCAAGAGCTTCGACTGGCACGATCGACACGGCCGCACATTGTCACACTTCAGCTTGCGCTTCCGGCACTGGTCACAAGCCAGTCTTGACCTCTCCCGGTGGCTCGGGTTGTTGAGCTTATCATCTGCGCGCTGCCGATTCGAGGATCCTGTCGAGCCTTCGTCATTTTGCCGATGCAGCTTTTCCATGTGCTTGGCTAACACATCCGGGCGCTGGAAGCCGGCCTTGCAGTGAGGACAGTGGAATGGCCGCTCTCCTGTATCTGTAAGTCATCTTAGCATCGAGTACTATTGTTGTTGATGTCTGAATGAGCTCCTCACGTATTCGGAGGTGTCGAATGAGGTGCTCATTACGAGCAAAACACCTCCCACAGAAGTCGCATTGGGCCATGGCCAGCAGTTGCCGTCTTCCAATCGTTTGAACGCAGTAAACAATCCTTGGGTTTGCTCACACCTCAGCACCCCGCATTTCGCATTTGGGTATCCGGTGGTCTGGGAGCTGGAACGGGGGTCGGGGAAATTTGGGGTCTGGGGTAAATCCACGGTATTTAGTCTTCATGCCATTTGTCTAGATCGTGTTCAAGGTCTTAGCTAGTCCCCGCGAGTCCCGGGACTAACAAGCGAATACGCACTTCGAGCTGCTATACGCACTTTTAGCGCTCTATACGCACTTTTAGTGTGCTATACGCGGTTTTAGCGTGCGGGCCTCCGCGAAACGATGCATGACCGTACAAGGCTTCGTGCGGGGAAACATTCAGGTACAGTATGCGTGACTTGGCTCAACGAGTCACGTTGTGTCGAATCTTTCCGAGCCAACCGTAGGACAGCTATAGCGTGATGACGAGCGTGATGGCGAGATGCTGTGGTAGGGGTCCCATAAGGTCGGGGGTCACGGTTTATGCCCAGTATCCCCATTTCACCTCCAATGCAAGGCTATGATGACAATGACAGAGAACAGCTCAAACTGGCCGGGTGAGCGCGACCCGTCCTACAGAGATGTGGCCTCGGCTAGCGAGCGCCCCGATCCAGCCTGGATGTCTAATTTCAAGAGTGTCCTCTTGGCAAGCAGCGATGCAGAGGATACACAGATGCTTGTACAGGTCAACCTGAAAGATCGAGTAAGGACATCCAAGCCATGATAATTCAGCGCAGGGGGAGAGCGTTCTGACAGAAATAGCAACCTCGATCGGCTTGCAAATATACTTACCCCCTAGCACTTCTCTCAAGCTTTCCCACGCTGCCTGCACCGGATCGCATAGCGGATCTGTGTCGATTGTTCTCCAAGACATGTTTGCAGCATATATTCTTTGAGCACTTTCCACTATCACCGCTGAATCGCGATACCGTCGCACCGCTGCGATTTGGTATAGCGTCTCTGGCGTCGGTGAGCATCGGTGGAGGCATCGGTGAGATTGAGACGCTGTATTCGGCAGGGGCAAACTTATGGCCGGCCATGGTTGAGGTGGATAACTCTCTGGCAAGGTCTATCGAGATGCTCCTGGCGGTATGTACTCCAAGCTAGCATTCTGTTTAGGTCCAAAACATATCACTAATACGACAGATCATGAAAGGCTGTCCTCCTCATTCCCTGCGGTGTGCTGGCAGCCACAGACTCTCTGCGAACCAGGGCAACCCTTCTTCTGCCCGCAACGTTGACTGTTCGTGGCAACCGTTTGACAGAATATAGGTTCATTGACTAAAATGTGTCCAGATCACACGTAGAATGCAGCTGCACAACCCAGGACAGTTGGAGCCGGGACTTCGTCAACGGCTGTCATCATATGCCCCAATGCTCTGGTCACTTTGGCTGTGGGATGTCCTTCATGCCCTCCATTCTGATCAGACATTGAACTTCTCGGCCAGCGAGATCATGTCTACCTCGCCATCGTCCTCAGTCCCATTTCAACACATCTATCGCGACCTACTGCAAGATCGCAATGGGTACCAGTCTGTCCTCCTCCACGCCGGCGGCGAACTGGATCGGGATCAGGCCTTCCTATTACTCCTTGCTATCTTGTCAGACTCCGTAACCCTACGTCGCGCCTTAGGTACTGGCGGCAATGCTGTCAACCCCGTTCCTTCAGGAGCATATAAGTTAAATCCTTATGTTCTGTATTCTGATCTTGCAGAGCTTGACAGAATGCAGCGGCAGCTTTCACTGGGCTTGGACCGATGGGACGCTACGTTCATGGGTTCAGCAGGCTCTGACATAAAGGCTTTTAACCTGTATTGCAGGTTATATCTCTCCTGCCCGGTCCTCGCTACTCTTCATCGGGTAGCTCTTAGCAAGGAAGATCTTCCCGGTTTTTGCGATGGCCCAGGATCGTCACTCGATCTTAATGTATCAGAGCAATCAGTCGATTTTGCTTGGGCCATCCTTGACACAGCGGCCGGTAAAACGACAAGAACGGCAGCAGCAACGGAACCCTCGCTATGTCCTGCGTGGATGCCAATATGCGTTTTTCACGCCGCACTGGTGGTGTGGGCTAAAATCCGTCTGGATAAGAGCAGTAGGAGGTCTGGACATGGAAGTATTAGGGCTTTGTTGGCATTTAAGGTCGAGTTGGATGGCATGCAGTGGCCCTGTTGCAGGAATATGGCCGTAGCGCTACAGAGACTGATGCTTACTTAGTAGAGAACCAATGGCCTGTCGAAACTCTACTACGGATTGAATGTGACCATTAAGATGCAACGGCTCTGAATGAGCAAAGTTACCGTGTGTAAGGTATCCAGAGTTTATGCTACCTGCTTTAGACTCTAGATGTCATTGAAATCTGTCCTGAAACAGCATAATGCTAACACATCAAACTGCTCAGAGCATGTAAGCTCGGAGATACCATGGTCTCATGCAAACAAGTCTCCGTCTGCCTCACCCTCGGTTACCTTCCAGTATGTTATGGTCCGGGTGTTGGTGTAGAACTTCAATCCTAGAGGTCCCAGCTCTCCGCCAATTCCACTCTGTTTGTGTGCGCCAAATAGCGCTTCCGGGTGCATCTTCAGACCGCCGTTCACCCAAACGCTGCCCGTCTCCAATGAACTAGCGATGTTCCATGCACGCGTTGAGTTTCGGCAGTAGACTGTCGCTCCAAGGCCTGTATCGGTGTCATTGGCACGCGCGGTGACTTCCTCGTCGGTAGAGAAGCTAAGCACAGGCACGATGGGGCCGAATGGCTCTTCTTGGACGATGCGAGACGTCTCCGGCGGCCTAGCAATAATTGCCGGGGCGATGAAGTAGCCCGATCCCGGTTGATATTCTGGCACCTTGCCGCTGCCAAGTGCGAATTCATACTTGTTTTCCTCGCAATCCGCGTAAATGGACCTAACCTTGTCGTACTGCATCTTGTTCTGGATAGGACTGCAGAAACCCTCTCCCACCTTGTAAGAGCCGACAATAGCCTTGAAATGGCTCATGAAGGCATCATACACAGACTCATGCACATAGATGCGCTTGGTGGCATGGCACATCTGTCCCGAGTGCGCGAAGCTGGCTACTGCCACAAGCTGCGCGGCTTTGGCTACGTCAAAGTCTTCCGTGACAATTGCTGCGTCATTTCCGCCTCTATTGGACATCAGTTGTTAGCGTAAAGCTTTCATCACGGGAGCTGCAAAGGAGGCTTACAGTTCAAGATTCACTCGTTTCAACGGATCAGCCGCAGCCGCCATAATCTTCTTACCGGTAGCCGTAGACCCAGTGAAGGAGATCTTGGCAATGCCTGGATGCTTCGTCATCCATGGACCAAGGTTATCATGGCCACCAAGCACTTGAACTACACCGGGGGGGAACGTCTTCGCTGCTATCTCCCCGATTTTCAGAGCCGTGTATGGTGTGAACGGACTTTGAGCACTGTCAGCATATGACAACACAACTGAGTAGGGAGACTCACGATGGCTTGACAATGACTGTGCAGCCTGCCATCAGCGATGGCGCAATCTTGAGGATTGCTAACTGAAATGGATAATTCCACGGGACGATGCCTGCTACAACCCCCATAGGAGCATGTTGCACGACGACTTTTACATCCGCGTCGTCTCTGAGGACGTGATCGGGGACGGACCATTCGGCTGCAATGAATTAGTTCCGAAGTCAAGCGCCGGATTAATAATTATATCATGTGGGTATCATACCATTCGCTCTGACTGTCATTATGCCCATCACAATTTCCTGCTCTGCGAAAGCGGGCTATATGGGGAGTTAGAAACCGCTTCAGAGAGCAGATGGGATCCTATAAAACGTAACTGGTTTGCCCGTTTCCCTTGTGAGTAGCTGCGTGAGCTCGTTCTTGTACTTATCAAGGCCATCTGCAAATTCCCTGACCAGACGGTTCCTCTCGCTGTGCTTTAGCACAGACCAAGCTTTGAAGGCCGTATTTGCGGCCCCGACGGCATCGTCAAGATCTTTTTGGGTTGCTACCGGCACTCCCCAAAGCGCCTTACCATTGCTTGGATCAATGCCATGGTACGTCTCTTTCGCCTCTCGCTTCTGGTTGGCTACAATCTGCGTTTCTCTGTCAGCTCTCTAACATACGGAACCCAGCTTGGTCCAAAAGCTCACATTGTAGAACTTATCAAATGACACCGTATCAGACATGATGACTCAGCTTGATAAATGAGTGGACGCCTGAAGTTATCCCTTATCGTGGAAGTATGTCTAACGAAATCGAAAAGCTGAGCAGCGTTAGCTATTACCTTCGCTCAATTTTTCTTTAATACTTAGGAATGTGCCAAAACTGAGAGCTACTTGTAAGCTAGCGTACTGTCGTGGAGGTGGCCGCAGCCCCGATACATAAATTGCCGCTGTGGAGAAGGAGAGCTAGCTGTACCTACACGGCACCCTGTTCACCCCCTCAATCCTAATTCTGGGGTTCCAGGTTAGTGTCCCACATTTTCTCCGCCTTCATTACCTACTTAGCATCCATCTACCCACAAATTTAGCACAGGCAGGGCGTCGACTTCAAGCTTGATGTACCTAGGAAGGTCGGCGGTGAAAGCTAGCTGCCGCGCCCCGAGATACTGAGGACTTTTGCGTCCCCTATCGGCAAGACAAGCCGCTAACCTGAGAGCCTACCGGACGGAATAGCGCCACCGCCTATATCGCATCGCGCGACGCCGGGGATAATCTCAAACATAACGCCTAACGCCTTATTCCACTTGAGTCTACATGTCCCTAAGAGTGCCTACCCGACGGAGAACAAATACCGACCGTTTACAAATTACCAGAAGTGCGTTGTGGAAACTCCGAAACTGATCTTGTCCACAATTGTCCTAACATTAGCATGTAGTGCGTTACTTGGACGGACTCTTAAGCCTGACATGAATAACGAATAGGTACAGAAAGTCCTCAGGTGTAGAGTGACGCACTCCGCTGCCTTACAACTTCAAGGCAGTTGGTTATTTGAGACAAGTTCAGGAACCACAGCTTTAACAAGGGCATCAATGCAATTGTCCAGCGCGTCGGGTCACTCCTTAGACTATGATTGGGGTAGAATGGAGATAAAATACATGTACAGGCCTAAACAATTAGTCCCACTTGTTCGGCATCGGAGGCCCCCAAATAGCTGCGGCGGTACCTGCGGACCGCACTGTGGGCGTATCCTCGTTAACCACATCTCCATCCGCGTAATGTTCAATCACGAAGCCCGACGTGTCCCACCAATAATCAAAGATCTGTGACCCCATAATGTGTCTTCCTACCCCCCACATCAGCTTGTACCCCTTCTCTTCCAGCCACTTGTGGCCCATCATCTGAGTGTCTAGGTCCTCCACCTCAAACGACGAGTGGTGCACCTTGGTCCCCTTGCCTGGCTGCTGACCTGCGATCAAGAGGCAGTGATGGTCAGAGTATTCCGGACCCAAGTCAAGATGGAAAAATGTCATGAGCTCGTCGTCCGGGTTGCCAGGCTTGTACACGATGTCGGTGGCCTTGAAGTTGAAGCGGCTACTATACCATTTGACTGTGTCGGCGTAGCTGTCTGTCATGTAACCAAAATGTCCAAGTTTGTGGATCTTCGCCGGGCCACTTCCCATGCGGTTGAACACGCCTACAACGGGGGTTAGTGAAGGAGACTCCGGTTTATAAAGTGCGTGTAGGACTAACCCTTCCTCGATTTCGCGACGGTGCCATTGACATTCGGCTGGCCCTCGTAGACATTGGATAGCCCCTTGTCGGGAACAGGCCTCTCCTGCTGTCCGTACACGATTTGTATCTCGAAGCCGTTCACGTCCGGCACGCTAACCATTTTTCCGCCGCCGGGTAGGGTCGAAATATCTCTTACTTCGGCACCTTCGAGTCTGCATGCGCGCTCAAAGTCATCTGCCGTCCGTGCCACAAAGCCGGAGCCCCAGAATCTCTTCTCCTGACCGGCTGGTGCCTGTCGAGCAATGTAGATGTACGGATCGGCTCCGTATCCGCGCAGGAATACGTCTTTCCCATTGCGACCGGCGGGCTCAAATCCAAAGTCTTCGGCAAACTTCAAGAAATTATCTATGTCCGGGTGTTCGTATATAACGTACGAGAGACGGGCGAGGTTAACTTTGTCAGAGACGGTCATCGTGGGCTGTTCTTGGGATAAAGGTGAGGTTCTGTCAGGCGGATAACTGGATCTAACCGTGAGTGTGCAAGAGGCTTCTTAAAGCATTTAACTTCTACACTGTTCGAATTTGTGATGACTCGAGAGGCGACATCGGTATTTTACCTTGCCGAGTTATAATTGCCGACCACCTCTCTCCACCTTCCGAGATCCCCAGGCAAGGGATACAGGATCAGCCATTCTAGGCCTGTCCATGATTTGACTAGACCAGTATCCGGGGTAAGTCATGAACATGCCTCGTACTGCTGATAAGCAGCACTGACACAAGCAGGAGGAAATGAGAAGTGCGTATTCACTGCCAATAGCCTCAGCGCTACCCCAGAATCCCCAGATCTGACATTCATGACCAGGCTTGGCGCGGGGAAGAAGTCACAATTCGAGTCCAGTCTGGTGAAGATAAAAGACAGGTGGTTCGCAATGCAGATCTACCGACTCGAAACCACCACCTCCACCTGAAACTCTGAGGCTAATTGGCCACTGTGTCGTTGTCTTATTTCTAGCTCAATATCAGAGTGGTTGCTCAGAGCTATCACGGCCTTGAGGCACTCGACCATCTAACGGGACCTCTTCATCGCCACCATGTCTGAGGAAGCAAAAGATACCAAGGAGGTTAGGTCGGAAGTCGTTGACAGCTCCGACCGTACGCTATCCGACAGCGCCGACGTCGACGAACCCCAACCGCACCTTCACGCAAAAACATGGCTTGCAATTATCGGTGTAGGACTCATCTACTCCGCCCAGCTGTTCAGTCTTGTCGGTGCCGGCGTCGTACGTGTGTCCTGAAGCCCACGAAATCTGATTACCTACTAACTGGACAATCCAACAGCAAGGCAATGCTATTGGCGGACACTTTGGTGAGCCGACAAAAGTCACCTGGATCACCGCTCCCATCTCGATTCTCACCGTCGTCTTATCCCCCATTGTCACCCAAGCAGCGGACTACTGGGGCCGCAAGTGGCTGCTAATCGGCATGACATTTACCGGAGTCATCGGTAGCATCGTCGTTTCTCGCGCCGACTCGTTCAACGTCGTCATTATCGGCTTCACCATCACCGGCATTGCTAATGGCGCCCAAGCCTTAGTTCATGTCGTGACATCCGAGGTGCTTCCGCGTCGCTGGCGAGGTTACGGTCAAGCCACCGATATGATTGCGACTGCCCTGGGCGCTATCACTGGTCTCATCGGCGCCGGAGGCCTCAACAGAAAGAGTAGCCCGGCCTCGGAAGGCTTCCGCACCTTCTACTACATTTCTGCCGGACTGTTTCTCATCTCCTGTGTGCTCTGTGTGTTTGCTTATAATCCGCCCATGACCGTTAAACAGCGCGAGTACGAGGGCAGGTTCTGGGCCAAGATGAATCATCTCGACTGGATTGGCTATATTCTGCTCGCCATCAGCCTGGTACTGTTTTCCGTTGGCCTCTCCTATTCGAAGAACCCGTACCCCTGGTCGGACCCTCACGTCTCGGCCACGTTCGCCATTGGCATTGTCTTCATGATCGCCCTTGTTGTTTACGAGACCTGGGTTAAGAAAGACGGCATGATCCACCACGAGCTCTTCAGCCACAACCGCAACTTCAGCATTGCTGTGATCTGCTCTTTCGCAGACGGCATCGCCTTTTTCGCTACTAATACCTATTTTGCCTATCAGGTCAGCTTTTTCTACGAGCACGACGCTCTTCGTGTCGTTACACACTACGCCATTGTGTTCCTCGTATCCATCCCTTTGTCCGTGCTCACTGGGACGTACATCTCTTTCATGCGAGAAGTTCGGTGGATAACGGTCTTAGCTTTTGCCATATTCACCTCCTTTTTCGGTGGATTGGCTTCAACCGACGAACATTCAGGTACCCTCGTGTGGGGACTACCAGTTCTCCTCGGCTCCGCCCTGGGTATCTCCCTCAATACCCTGGTGACCATTGCTCAGATATCGACGCCAGCTCATCTAATTTCCTCCGCAACTGGTGTTTTGATTGGCGTGCGCTCCTTGGGGGGAGTCGTGGGACTGGCTATTTACCAGGCACTGTTTGTTGGCGAGCTGGCCAATCTACCGGCGAATGTTGGAAATGCCGTGGTATCGGCCGGTCTCCCCCGCAGCAGCGTGGCTGCCTTCATCGCGGCACTCCGGTCCGAGAACGAAGCCGCTTTAAAGGCTGTGGCTGGCGTCACTGCAGAGATCATCGAGATCGGGGAAGCAGCATTCAAGGAAACGTATCTCACTGCCTTTCATCATGTATGGATTGCCGCATCCACCTTTGTCGGTGCGGCCACGATAGTGGCCGTGTTCATATTCAGTCCGAAGAAGGAGTTCAATATGCATGTTGATGCGCCGGTGGAAAAGATCGTGGATGAGAACATCGAGGGAAGGGTTGCAGGGCATGTCTAAGCACGCAACATCATGTTCCCTGTTTTAACACAGAGTAGTCTGCGCTATTTCTGCGCTTTATCAGCCTGAGGTGTCCTACATGAGCAGCCGGTACAATCAAGGTCTTAACTTCAGTCTCTCTAACAACGTCTATGTACGACATTACGTCGAACATCCTCCCAGTGGGTGTACCAGCCACGTGTCCTCTAGTGTCTTAGTATATTTACCTTGGTACTATTTGGTATCTACTTCATCTCGTTGACTACTACGCTGCTTACTTGTAGAACTTGTTAGAGAACAATTTCTGTCAACTCCAACTTTTTGAAACAGCTACCAGTCTATAACAATGCCCCCACAATCATCACGAGTGTCCCTATCTCACCAACCTCGGCCCTCCATTCTTCCCACTCCACCGAGCTAAGTACAACACAGTCATCGGTCAATTGCAGCCTGGTTAACACTCCTGTTTGCGAAAGCCCGTGCAATTTCTGCTCCTTATTGGACAGCTCGAATTCCGTTCGCCATTCCCCGATGTCATTGGCATTCCATAAAGCGGCATTATTTGCCAGCGGCATAAGAACGAAGCCGCAAGTAGGATAAGAAGAAACCTCAGTTGACATCTCAACTAAAATATTAAGGATTTGGAAAACAAGCACCGTCCTTTGGGGTAGGTTAGTATATTTTATCAAAAGAAATCACAAAAATACCTTCATAACAGTACTCACCGTCTTCTTGATTCGTTGTAGATCCAATCCATCCATGTTAAATCGGGCTGATCTGGAAGATTCATCTTGCGGATCCCACCGGTCAACAATACTGACTTCTTGAATACGAGCTTCCGCAGTTGTCAGAGTAGAGTGCATACTAGAGTTGGGGAGAAGACGGTTTATCGCTCACTCACATTCACTGTGGTGAGAAGGGCGGCTTCGAAGCCGACACTGCCCACTGATACCTCCTGAAGGCGCAGTAAACAGTAGACTAGCAGGGCTTGGAAAGCCGCCAGAAGCTCCCATTTCTCAAACTCCTCATGCTAGTAACTGTTAGTATTGGACTCCAAATAAACACAATTGGCATATACCTTAGAAAGTATTCTTTCTTGCTCTAGCTTGATCAGCCTCCATACAAGGCTCCTGCTTGACCCGGTTCGAGATTTGAATAACTGGACCAGGCCTATACATGTAAGTAGAGACTGCTCATCAAGGAAGTATCAGTAAACTTGATATCTAACGTGTTTGAAGATGTGGTGGTGAAGAAGCGTATCAACTAACCTGTTGCGGTGGCCCGACCCCAGTCTCAGCCCAGAGTGGCTGAAAATGGCTGATAAATGGCGGCAGTGCGGCTTTCTGGAGCACCATGAAAGGATAAGATCCTAATATCTGCTTCGCCAACGATACAAGGGGGGCTTGGTTTGGCCTAGGAAAAGTCCGATGTTCAAAGAGCGAAAGGCTGGATAAATCCCAAGATGTCAAGGTGGATATCCCATTTTCGACCATGTTGGGTTCTTCAGTGACCGGATAAAGCAGAGAATCGAGGCCTTGGTCACCAAAAAGCGGAATCTCCAGCTCGAACATGTCGAGGTCTCCGAGTCCTGCATCCCATATGTCCTCCGTTAGCGATCCAAGGGAGGCTGCGGAAAATTCGCCGGTTTTCGGGTTTGTAGATCGTCTGGACCCTCTGGCGAGTGCTAGAGAGGTTGTACCCCCTTGGGAGTCCGACTCCTTGCCCATGGAGTGAACTGTGCTGGGGGCTGAACCAGCATCGCTTCCACGAGAACTTCCTTTTCGTCGTGCTGTTACAGCAAACTCGCATTCGGCCTTCCGATCGCGACAACGAACGCAGGCATCTGAACTAGCATCGTCGGGCACGATGCAACGAGTTTTCGCCACAACGCATGCGGTACAAGATTGCTTGCGAGATCTGTTGGTGTCAGGAAGTTTGGAGCGACAGTAGTAGTAGTGTCGCTTGCGTGAGGACTCTAACAAATATATATTAGAGGAATACATAATGATAGCTTCTTTCGTGCAAGATTCCAGACATCTCCCTACCTTGAGCAAACAGTCTGTTGCATAGCGGACATTGGCGGCTTGCTTCGTGGTTGCTAGAGGGTATTTGCTCCTGCTCCTTGTGCATTTTCGATATTCAGTGAGCACTATAGCCCGAAATGCACTTTGTTGAATTTGTCTTTCAAAATGCTAAGGGGAGTGTGTCGCCGTGTTTGCGCCTACGTCCATTTCACGGAGTTCCGTGCAACAATCAGCTTATTAATTCAAAGTACGAAGATACAGCAAAAGTGGAAACACTCCTAATCCAGCCAAGGGGATCTCCACAGGGATTTCCCGTCTGGTGTTCCTTGGCCAGCCGGGACAAGTTTAGTCAACCAGACGGGTCCTCCGCAGTCTGTAGTCTCTGAACACAACCTTAAATACCGCCAACCCGCCGCTAACATAGTATACTTAACCCAGTAATGCCTCACTCAAGGGGCTTGTATGTGGCGGCAAAGTTCTTATAGCCCACACCCGCGACGAATGTCTGCATCCACGGGCCCTGCTTCTCCCCGTGCGCAAGCTCCCAGTAGAGATTCGCATGTGCGTCACCGTCGACGCGATATTTTGGCGACCCGTCCGGCTTCCGTTCATCGGCATAGTAGAATCTTCACGCCATTAGTGTCCCTTACACGAATTTTCCGAAGCGGATTGGAGGCTCACTTGTAGCCACGGTTTTTGTATGCGTCTGCTGCGGCCCAGACCATATGAGCAGCGCCCGACTTGCCGATTCCCTGTGACATGAATTTCGGGAGGATGGAGACATTCAGTACATTGCCAGTGTAGATGAAGGCGCGTGCGGCTGATGCCGGAAGCCGTGCAAAGCCCGAGACAGCCTGTTGGGCGGCGACAAAGGCACTGTAAATGTTGATGGTCGTGTCGTGGCTTAAGTCGGCCAGGGAAAGGGCAAAAGGATCGTCTGTGGGAGTGAAGCTCGCGGCGCTAACTGCGACGGGTTTGTCAGCCGGTGACGGCGATGTTGGGAACGAAGGCTTACCATTGTATATGACGACACTAGGGATTCCGAATGCCTCCGTCACCTTGGCAAAGGCATTTACCACGTCGTCCGTCTTAGCGAAGTCGCTCGAAATGTTCAGTTGGTTGTCATTGCTGTCGGCCTCCTTTAGGGAGCGTGCGGCTAACCCAACCTTGTAGCCCCTGGAAGCGAAGGTACGGGCGACGGCCTGGCCAATATTGGGGCCAGCGCCGAGTATGAGGACGACAGGAGACTTAGCGGCCATTAAATCACGCTTGGTCAACTCAGCAAAAGTTTCTTGGGAGTATGTTGTGCGTGAGTGCTGTGTTGCTTGGTCGTGCCTCAGAGGTGAAGAAGGCAGGCAATTCCTTTCACTATATAGCCGAGTACAGTGACACTCATTTTGTATGTTCATTCCATCAGGTTATGGCACGTCATGGCTATCTTTCATGCGAGATAGACGCAATACTAAGCGTCACGTAGGACATGACAAACGGGCCATGTTTCGGCTTACATGATTGTTGGAGTGAAATCACCGTACACGGCTTTCCGTGAAGATGAACGTGGAGATTTCTTAGCAATCCAAGAACAGGACATATGCGACTGCCTAAGTGAAAACTCCGTACACGGATTTCCGTGAACATGAACACGGAGATTTCCAACTACACACCATGAACGTTTATAAGCACAGGTCATTTTGTTATACAGATCCAGAATCTATTATATGAGTAATCGTTGTCTTTTTGCTGTTTTCTAGTTATATAAACACCGGGCGATGATGGACTGTGTTGGTCCGGGTGGTTCTCAAACTCTTTCACATCGACACATTCTGCAATACTTCCTCGCCAAATTGATCGAGTATGACCGCCGAGACACTGTCACTTGCCGGCAAGTTTGCCCTGGTTACGGGCTCTAGCAAGGAGCATGGTATTGGTGCCGCTATCGCGAGAAGCTTGGCTCGAAATGGCGCGTCTGTGGCTATCCACTACGTGTCAGAGAGTTCGAAGTTAAAGGCCGAGGGCATTGCCGCAAAAATTACTAAGGAATTCGGAACTAAAACTACTGTGGTGCGAGGTGCTGTCGAGGACGCCGGCACCGCTAAATCCATCGTTGAGCATACGCTTAAAGGCCTCGAAACGGATCATATTGACATTCTCGGTACGTGTGGAGGCCAGTGGTCTCGAATCGTGTCTTTGTATTTCACAAAGCTTACTTCGGATTTTCTATAGTCAACAACGCTGGAGGCGGAGACAACAAAGCTTTGATGGAGATCACGCCAGAGCAACTCCAACACGAGTTCGGGTTGAACGTCTTCGGTACCATTTACCTGACTCAAGCTGTTGTCGATATGGGAAAAATGCCTAAAGGGGGCCGTATTATCAATGTTAGCTCGATTGCTGCGAAGCTAGGCCTCGCGGGCGTCACGGTTTATTCCGCCGCGAAGGCAGCGCAGGATAGTCTAACAGCGTCATTGGCCAGTGAGGTAAGTAATACTCGGCACATTCTTTCTGGCACAAGTTGTAAGGTTAGTTCTCACAAGGATTTATAGCTTGGGAAAAGCCGTGGAATCACTGTTAATACAGTTGCACCCGGGCCGGTCCCGACTGACACATCAAAGCCGTTTCTTGAAAACCCTGATGGGTCACCAAGCGAAATGCAGGTCGGTATGATCGCTATGACGCGAGCAGCGACGCGCCTGGGAACCCCAGCGGACATTGCTGACGCCGTGCTACTGCTGGTCTCGGAGAAAAGCCGGTGGATTACTGCGCAATGGATTTCAGTCAGCGGTGGTATTACTGGGACTATGTGAGGCCTGGATGCTGTGACTAGGCAGACACCTTCTGGTAACATCTTGGACTCTTTAGTAACTCATAGTTCAACATATTTATGTCGGAAATAGCACATGATCTTGTCAGGGCGTACAATGATCTCCAGCAAGTCTCACTCCTTGCTCCTGTGTATCCGACTAGATATGCCGGTGGTGCTGTCTACGAGTGACGGAAATTGTATGGACTTCTCAAGGACCAAGATTACCATATCGAAGAGGGATTATCCGAAGTACACTATTTGCTACATCCAGTCGAGTGCACCACGATCGTTGAGTATTTGCTCATCAGCAGGCCCCTATCCACCTACTGACCTAACCTCCTCCCCCGGACATCTTCATGAACAACTTTTCCCACTTCATCGGTAGCGAAGCGAGGAAGCAGAAAGCACCGGCAGTGATAACCAAGATGTACACTCGGTCCATAGCCTTGACGATGGCGGATATAGCCAATGCTCTGACTTCCTCGGTCGCGCCAGAGATGAGCTGACTTTGGGTTCCGGAGATGGCGCTATGTAGCTCAGCATCTGTGAACCCCCTCCCGGCCAGCGCACGCTGGAGGTTCTTGAAGGCCAAGTTTTGAAACACTGTGCCAGAAATAGCCAAAGCATGCACAATTGATCCAATTTGTGCCATGTTGATGAAAGAGATGGCGTCGGGAATCATTCGCGGCCCGTAGCGTTGGTCCATGGCTACCTTGACCGGTACAACGGAGTACGCGGCTTGTGCAGAGGTACCCGCTCCAATAGCGATGAGCACACTGTAGCCGTAGACTCTGGCAGGCGATGTCTCTGAGTCTACCGTGAACATCAAGGCACCGCCGATTATCATGAACGCCCCGGACACCGTGTACCAAGGTTTGTAGTATCCGGTTTGCGGCATCAGCGCTCCGTTCAGCATGATGCAGAAGATAACGAGAACAATAAACGGAAGAAGGCGAACTGCAGCCTTCAGGGCGCCATCGTCCCTGGTAAACTGGAAGAAGACCGGAATGTAGTAGATCGGGACAAAAATAGAGGTTGCAGTACACGAGGTGGTAAAGTACTGCAGCAGCAGGGATAGTGATGTCAGAAATCCGGCCGGGAATATCCGTTGTTCGATACTGGTGCCGATCTTGAAGCGCTGTTGCAGTCCGAAAAGGATTATGAGGACGCCACAGACCACAAAGCAAGCAATGGTCCGACCATCGCTCCACGCCCACTGCGCACCGCCGAAAGTGAGCGCCAATACCCAGGCGGCATAGATTCCGGCATTCAAAATGCTGCCGATCCAATCGACGTCTCTCAGCTTTCGTATGATGCTTCGGCCTGGCTGTGGGTCCAGGGAAGGAATAAGAAAAACATACACAGGCGCAAAAACGCCGAATATGACCAGGTTGATATAGAATGCCTAGCAACTGTCAGTATCGTATAGTTCTTACCCAGACCATAAGGGCACTTACCCAACGCCAAGTTGCTGAGCTCCCTGCAAAGGCACCTCCAATCACTGGACCAAGGATGGTTCCGATACCCCAGGAAGCGCCAAGCATGGCCATGTAGATAGGCCGTTCACGCTCCGTGGTCAGTCCGGTCACAATATTCAACCCTCTATGGAAGGTTAGTTTCACTATCGGGTCGGTTAGGTGTGTAAGTCCTACCCAAGGTACATTCCAGCTCCACCTGCGCCAGCGACTGCTCTTCCGACGATTAAAGCCTAGAATGAATTCGTTAGCTTCTCACATGATCTTAGCCGTACGAAGAGTACCTACATCCATGCTTGGAGCACCACCACACAAGGCGCTACCGCCTTCGAATAATACGAGGCTCGCAATATACAGCCATTTATTGTCGAAGATGCCATATGCTTTGCCCCTGAACAATAACCACCAGGTTAGTATATGTTTCACGGCTTTGGAATGAAGAAGTTAAAGCTTTTTCTTACAATGAAAGGATTATAGCGATGCCACCAAGTGGGAATCCAACACCCATCCAAGCCAGCTTCTCAGGCTGCCCAAACTTCAGGAGTACAGTGCCCTGAACATCCGCCACAACTGTCGTGTCAAGGCCGTACAGCCAAGCCGAAATGTCTATTGCCATTAGGATCAAAGCCCACTACAAGCGAATACTGTTAAAACTCGATGATGACATCCGACGGAACAACTTTCCTTACCCTTATCGTTGACATATTTCTTGCCCCAAGCTCAACCACCGCCTGCTCATTAGCTTCGGCATCAGAGACTTCTTGCGGAACATCTAGGACTGATGTACTGTTGGTAGTCGTAGGGTTTGTGTCGAATGTCTTCTCCTCTTGCCGCACGTGGAACTCCTCCGGCGCCTGCAGCGTCTCTTTCGACGTATTGCTAGAAATATGCATGGTGGGCGTGATGCGTAGTTTCTTACAGCGCGAACAGCTCGACCCTTGATCAAAAGCTTACACCGAAGACTTATAACCATTATATACATCTTTTTTTTTGAGACGTTATTAAGTATCGAAACTGTGGAGAGCATTGGTCATGTCAGCATTCGCGTTAGCTCTTCCGTCATTTCTCCCGTCAGCGCTATGAATTAGGGTTATAAGCAACACTCAGTATCTGAGACGAGGGTAAGCACACAGAGAAGTGGCAACTTGGTGTATTCTCGGAGCGCCGGAAGATATGACAAGTAAGCCTTGGTCCGGATACAGCGGTGAAGGCAGCACATGGCCGCGTGTGTCCCAAGTCCAGGGTCCTGGTATGTCGCATGTTCTAGGACATGTTTTGGTTGTAGATAATGGTCCGGGGTCAGGAGCGACCAGATGTCGCAACCAGTATAAAGGGGTATAGCTTGTGTGTCGCACGAGCAATTGCTTTTACGACAATATACGTTTGGCGCACTTGTTAATTGGTCTACCACTTGGTTTTGCACTTGTATACCGGCCTGAATGGTCTCTCGTTCCAAACCCGGAGCTGCTGGGAACATACCGGTACAGATTTACTGCTAAGCAACTAACCAAAAAGAGGGTTAGGAGTGGTGTACGGAACGAAGCCTAAAGAGTTAACAGCGGACACACGTGATTTCTCCAGCGGGCTGAAATCCGAGAAGTGTAGTACCGGAGCTGAGTCAACGAGGATTAGCTCCGGAGTTACAAGAATCAGACCGGTTCGGCATTACATTGCCGCTCCGATCTGTGGAGTTTGTCGTAACCAGTACACGTATAAGGGGTTATGCTTATGCATTTGTACGAGCAATTGCTTTTTCGAGACCAGAAAGCCAAGACAGAAGCCTGAGAACAGTGCAAGATGTCAGCTGACTACTGGCACGCCATGGTCAAGACTGTCATCCAAAGTGGCTCACACAAACAGCCCCACGGACCAGAGACTCAAAATGACACAGCTAGACTCTAGCTGGAAGAAACACGGCTTTGATCAATTCACATTGTTAGACTGTTGCAAGGATGACTTACTGGTCGAAATCCCTGAGCCGAGAGACGTCGAGAATGAGACGAATGCGGAACACTAGGGGCGTGCAACTTTGGGACAGTGGAAGCTTGTCCCCGGATCAGATTATACTTGGTACACAAGTCCGCCGCTGCACCCGGATTCAATGGCACTTACCTAACTAGAGTATAGAATGGCACGGAGGGTTTCAATGTGTTCCGAGCGGCGTTAGTAGTAATTAATCAGTCAGCATCACTACGCAGTTAGGGGCGGAAAGTAAAAAAGAAAGGGAAACTCAAAACCCTGAAGTGGCTGTGAATAAGCACGACACCGGTTTAGTAGTAACACTAGCAAACCGTCCGTGTGCTTATTGCACAGTGCTGCTGACAAGAATATTGTCTGAAAGACTTTCGTTAAGTACGATAATGAGATTTAAAATACAATGCTGCTGGCCACCCCCGTTCACACTACAACGGCTCGCTCAAGGCCAGATTAACGTTCATAGAGCGTGGATGCGAGGGTCTGATGTGTCTAGGAAAGACTCTATCAAGCACGGCGGTTAAGGCCTCGAAAGGTTGCTTCAAGGGACCTCCAAGAAATATGGGTTAGTAAATGCCATGTTCGCAGTGCTGGCCCGGGCTCGGGAGCTGCATCGAGGTCGCCAACACCACATGGTGGCCGTCAATCAACACGAAATGCTCGACCTAGAAGACACAATGCCTGGATCCGGCTGTCGAGTCCGAAAGTCGAGGTCTTCCAACTAGAAAAGATGTTCGATGCGGACGTGATCAAGCATGGGCCTCTGGATACATGTGCTGCATCATATGCTGCAGAAGAATGTATTAGTTCGACGTCCGCTCGTTACTAGATTTGGCCGCTCCGGAACTCCTGTTCTATCGATCTCTCTGCGGTTTGGTTGGTGACTCGACGCTGATAATGCCACGATGCGCATTCTCAAAGGACAGTGGTGTGCAGAGACGTAAATATCTAGAACACGAATGTCTGTCACCCTGCAAAAGACCCTGTGACAGACATCCACCGCTGCATTCGTACCACAGTTAAGGTTACACTGCATTCCATTTACTTTGACAGATAAGTGCCGTCTCCACCTCAATCAATTTGGTGGCACCCAAAGCCTGGACTCGTGGGAACCCTAAGAGCCAATCGATGAGTGACTATTGATGGGTGACCAATCGAGGTAAGCGTTCGCCACAAGGGAGCATGCCAGGTTAGGCAGGTGAATCCGCGCTAACCCATCCTTCCAGACACACCATTGCGAAGTAAGCTTTCACTTGGCCGCACGGACCCGTCTTGGATACAAGCTCTTGGGCCATGAGTCTATGACCGAGGTGTTGTCCGGTAATCTTCGGTTTGCTCCGTCAGTCTGCCGCAGCTAACGCTCTTGCAGCTTAGCATTGGGAGACTATTACATCGTCAAGTCTAAGCTCTAACTCTTTATACCACGCTCCTATATTTTAATTTGTTATGGCCAATCCTTCCCTAGCCAGATGTAAGTATAGGTTCTATACCGTAAGTTGACCTCGGCTTTGGCCGGTTAAGCCGGTTAGCACTGTCCCGTTACTAAGCATTCCTAGCCCAGGTGTCTGTGCCGCACCCCAGACTTTTTCCCCAGACGGTCATCCCACACTGATAACTGGTTGGCTGGTTGAAACTGCGGGGAGTGGGCAGCCCCGCACAAAAGGTAGTATATGGGGATATATCAACTGTTATATAAGATGCCTCGTCTGCCTTGACACGGTCTCGTAGTTGTTCTTTCTCTCATGCTTTCCTCCCATACTCAGATCTGGGTTATTCGGGAGACCAAAGTAGCCCACAGCCATAAGGACAGTGCCTTCCCCAAGGAGTCGCACTCTCTTCATTTCTCCGAACACAGCTCAGCCCTCTTCGACCCTCGAAAGAGCCACGAACAATGGCGGACCGGGCTACTTCCCTGGACGTAGAGAAGCCGAGGGCGGCAGACATGGAGCAAGAAGAATTCAAGAAGGAATTCACCTACGACACGGATCCACGAATCAACGCATTCACTCTCAAGGAGCAGAGAAAGATTTACCGTCGAATCGACATCCGGCTTGTCGTCACTCTTGGGTGTATGTACATGATCAGTCTGTTGGACCGCACCAACCTAGGTGCAGCCTCAGTGGCCGGGTAAGTAGAACTAGAGCTTCGCTGCGAACCGAGAAGCAGAACAATATGCTGACATACACTTACAGCATGCAGAAGGAGCTGGGAATGAACAGTCATAACAACGCCTACACCATCGTTTCACTGGTTTTCTTCTTCCCATATGCCATTTGCCAACCCCCTGCCACGGTGGCTATCAGGAAGATCGGTCCCCGTCTCTTCTTGGCTTTCATTGTCTTTGGCTGGGGTGTTGTCATGATCGTAAGCACAATGCAAACCATGCATCAAGATATTCATCGTCCCTGTTGCTGACCTTTTTTTTCTTCTGCAGGGCTTTGGTTTTGTTCACTCCTGGCAAGTCATGGCAGGTCTCCGCGTCATTCTCGGTGTCTTCGAGGCTGGATTCTATCCCGGCTGCGTATATCTGCTCAGTACCTGGTATCCGCGTTACGAGCTGCAGAAGCGAAATGCCGGTTTCTACCTCATCGGGAGTATGGCTTCTGCATTCGGAGGCATTCTTGCGTACGGACTCATGCAACTCAATCACAGAGCGAACCTGTCAGGCTGGAGATGGATCTTCATTGTATGTTCACCCCGTTTCCTCTTCTCCGCGATCCCTCCCTGTGTGCTTCAACACTGCTTGTGCAATCCAGCAAATGCCATCCTGTGTCATGGATACCTCATGCTAATCGTGCCTCCAATACAGATTGAAGGAGTCTTGACCTGCGTGCTCGCATTCGTAGCATACCTCCTCATCGTCGATTTCCCCGAAAACTCCCCCAAGTCATGGCGATTCCTGTCCCAAAAGGAAGCAGACCTCGTGGTGGCACGTATTGACCACGACCGCAACGATGTCGAGACGGTGCCTTTCCACTTAGGGTCCTACCTCCGCCATGGTCTGGATAGCAAGGTCTGGGGCTTCGCGTGGCTTTACATGCTGACGACCACCAACACATATGCGATTGCCTACTTCTTGCCTATCATCCTCCAGGGTGGCTTGGGCTTCGATGTCGCCAGAGCCCAGTGCCTTGTTGCACCTCCATACGTCGCCGCAGCAGTAGTGATGGTCATCCAAGGGTGGCTCGGAGATAAATGGCGGCTGCGGGGGCCAATCATCGTGTTCAACTGCGCTTTAGGTATGTTGATTCAGGCGTGGTTTTTATGCCACCACACCCTTCTCTCATGGCATGACATCGGACTGACAGCCATGTCACTTAGGTATTCTTGGCCTCGGTCTTTTGGGCTATTTGAAAAACAGCGGCGTACGGTACTTTGGCGTCTTCCTAGCGACCATCGCCTGCAACGCCAACTGCCCGGTGCTGCTAACGTACCAGTCGAATAACATCCGGGGCCAGTGGAAGCGTGCCTTCACCTCAGCGACACTGATTGGCGGTGGTGCCATTGGCGGCATCATCGGCACCACCGTGTTCCGACCCGTCGACTCTCCCACCTACCGTCCTGGTATACTGGCTTGCCTGATTGCCAACGTGCTCATGATTGCCATTGTCCTGCTGTTGAGTCTGAAGTTCTACCGTGCGAACAAGCGCGTGGATGCTGGGGGCAAGCAGATTGAAGGATATCCTGGTTTTAAGTACACCTATTGAATGCAGTGCGCCGCGGATGGAGGAACGTGTATTCTTACCTTGAAAGAAGAGCTTATTTCAGCTTCACTTAACGATGTCAGGGTAATCGTCAAGGCTCACTCTGTTATCTAGTTCCATATCCCAAGTTAATCTGTGTCTGTAAACTATACATCGTGCCTGGCATGGCCTGACATCACACGTTGTTCGCTGGGTTCTAGATGTGCAGCCGACTGACGGTCACTGAAGACAACAAGATACGTTTCAATCTTTAGCAGTCGGCTCAAGAATTGTAGTCACAGTTAGGGAGCATGCCAGACCTGCGCCGGTGGACCTCCGTGGTAGAATGCGTTGGGTCACCGAACTGTTGCTAGTCTTTGTTCATAATGTCACTTGCACGACATTGCAAGCCTTTACTCAACCGCGCTTGACTTGCGAACAGCTCTGTCACTACCTTCCTCCGAATCCTCAGATATCTCGCTGTCATGCATACGCCAGATGTAGACTGGCAAGGCACAAAGCAGCCCAGCGGCCATCAGACCCCAGCTGGATCCGTACAATGCCGAGATAGGTGCCTTGTCCCCGTCCAGCTTCGACACCACAGTCGCGCCCACAGCCTGCACGGACTTGTAAAACCCGGCGTAGTATGCAAGCTTGCGCGGGTTGTTGGTCATGGCGCCCATAGTATAGTAGCAGAATGCTTGCCAGATGGCGTCAAGGAAGGCATATGCCATGTATAACTTCACACGTTATCTAGCGTCAGCGAAAGTGTCCTCGTCATGAGTAAGTGGTATATAACTTACAATCAAATACCAAGTATAGTTGTGGTCGAAAATATCCATGCTAGGACCTTTCCAAGCGCGACTGGTCTTGACCTGGAAGACGTATCCGCCACCCCAGATTGCCATAACCATGACAAACATGAACAGCCATGCAATACCAGTCCGAAGCCTGCGCGATAGCCGAGTCCAGTCTAGGAAAGCACCAAAGGCGGCGGCAGCAATGATCTGAGTAAGCCAATAGAAAACGTTGTTGAAGGCGCGGGCTCGGGTCGAGAACCAGTACGAGTTGACGTCTTCTCGAGTCAGTTGGCTGCCAAATATGAGGGAAGAGCAAAATGTAAGCTTACCATTAAACTGATAGGTGTAGAAGTAATTGCTCGCAAAAAACATGGGGAACAGCAGGATAATCCACGGGTCAGAGACCACAGTCCGGTACAGACCCGTCAACTCCTCCCTAATCCCGGGATGGACATACTTTTCGACACGAGTGCCGTCGGATCGCACAACCCTCTCGGATGGAACTAGAGCCAAGCAAAGACCGGCACCGATCGTCTCGAGGACAATGAAGGCGGCGTAAGTACCGTCCGTGACGGAGCCGGCTTTGTTGCTCCAGTTCTGGGCGAGTGTTACAGCCGCGCCAATGACGGCTCCCAGGTTGAAGAGCAGCCAGGTGATGGAGATCGCGCGACCTTTGTGGTTTTCCGTTGGGTAAGACTAGCAAAGGGTTCCATGTGAGTATGGTCAGAAGATTCATTATAGGGTTGACAATTCAGGGCGGCGTTTCTCTTACCATCATCACCACACCTTGAGCGCACCAGAGGAAGGCTGCACAGATTCCCAGCAGAGTCCCTGCAAATATGACAAACCCTTGGTTCTTGGTGTGGTTGAAGCAGAGGAACGAGGCGGAGTACACCGAGTAGCCGATGCCGCCGAGAGCCATCGTGACACGAGTCCCGCTTTAAAGCGGTTGATCAGTCTAAGCACGTCGAAAATACGGATGAAAACAGACGGTTCAAATGCAGAAAGAAACGTACAGAACATTATGGACGGTACCAGCAATGAGACCAAAGACGGCGAAGGCGCTGTGAAGGCCAATACCAGCATGGTTCTGCACGGTAGCATCGACCTGGCCTGCACCACCTAAGCCGGCCAAGGCGTTGTACATGCCGGGGTTGAGGAACATGATGAAGCCTACGAGGACAATCTGGGTCATGGGCGCCGCATAGCGAGGGATGCGCATGCCTAGGAAACGCTTGTCGTAGAACGAGCCCAACCCTTCATGGACCGTGGCTTCGCTCCGCTCGAGGTCTGAAAGAGGAAAGTCAGCGCGTTCCCACAGTTAAGACAGAGTCTCTGTGGATATGTGTGTTCTTACCCGGAGCCGCCGCGCTTTCAACCTGCGTCTTCTCTTTTGTTTCGGACATCTTAAGACGATTCCTTGCACCCTCCTCGGGAGTGTTACCTGGAATGAGAAGTTTGAGATGCCCTGCGCCGAGATAAAAACTGATGACTTAGAGAACACAGTCGAACTTGATGTCTACTGGCCTCTGGGTTTTGGCTCTTATATGCTCCTCCTCTCCTTTTCATTTCTCGGTCGCCATCACAAACGCCTAGTGCATGGCCTCCGCAGACCCCTACTATCTGGCCCTGTCTCCACATGCTGCTGTTCTCTATCGAAGGATCGGTGGAGGCGATAGTCAAACTATTCCCCATCCTTATCGTGTGAGTTAGCGGGGAGTGTCGCCGAGCTATCTTCCAAGGTGAGTGGAGTAGGGGACCAAGCTCAGGCCAACCAGAGACTGAGAACTGTCTGGATTACCATGTACGGTTAGACGGAATTCCGGAGAGTCGGTTGACGCTAAAATTGCACGGTCGCCAAGGCTGGTGTCTGCCATGCCGTGACAAGCACAACGAGATCGGCAGTCCTCGCCAACCCCCCTATAGGATTTGTTATGTTTGTGCTAGATACAATCTCGGGATACTGCTAGGTCCTACCTTCGACTCAGCTGGATATCCCGTGATAGGGTTTATCTCAAGCAACGTCCGGATATGGCAACTTGGACAGTTCCCCCGATACCGTTCAACGCTAGCGATGCATGAGGGATGTGATCGGCCTGAGTAGCCGAGCTGCTGCAGGAGGGCAACTTATAAGACTGCTCTACGCTTGACACTTGTCACGATAGCTGTTGAGTGCTTCTCATATCTCTAGGTCATCTGCATCTCATGAAAAGGCTTTAACTTGGCCTAAATATCTTGTCTACTAGCGTCCTTGATACGGATCTTTATCTATCTTACTTTGTCGACCATTTCTCAACTTCACTCCATCAGCTATCAACATGCCAGCCGTCATTAAGGCACCGACCGTCGTACACGTCGAGGTAACACCAGAGGAAGTCGCCTCAGGCGTACTCTCGAAGCCGAACATCGAAAAGGCTGTCGTCGCGCTCGCGGAAGATGGCGTTGTCATCTTAGACAACGCATGCTCTGCGGCATCCCTCGATTTCCTCAACGGCCCCATGGTCGCAGAGGCGAAGTTGCTGCGTGAGTTAAGCGGTACACAATTCAACTATGATACGAAGGCGCAGAATATCCTGCAGCACATGAATCCCAACCCGGAGTACCTTCTGTCCGACATCCAAGCGAATCCTTTTGCCGTGGCTGTGTGCGAGGCTGTCATGGGTCCTCGACCGGTACTACGTTACCACAAGGCCAACACAAACTTCCCCGGCGAGACTAGGCAGCCGGTACACAGCGACGTGCATTACGAGCACCCCCGTGCCTGCTTCGCGCTCGCCGTCAATATGGTTCTTATCGATTGCACACCGGAGAACGGGTCAACGGAGGTGTGGCCAGGAACGCATCTTACGACGCGGTTCGCCGACCAGAATGGCATGAAGGGCATTTTTGCGCATCGGCTCGAGGAACGCCGAGCCGAGGCAGGGGGTCCCGTGCAACCCAGCATCAAGAAGGGCGGCATCATCATTAGGGATATGAGATTGTGGCATGCCGGGATGCCAAACCGCACGGCTGATCAAGTGCGCGTCATGTTGAACCTAATCTACTTCGCCAACTGGTATCGGTGTCCCATGAAGATCAAGTTCCCGCGGTCGGCTGAGGCACGTATCCGACAGCTGGAGGCCGAGAGCGGGACTGAGATCGCTGCCGAGTTTGTCGATGGGGATCTTGACCATCTCACGCTTAGGCACACCCACGACTTTGGCCAGGACGACAAGAGGGAGGAGTTTGGCAGAAACAAGGAATAAACGATTGTCATACTATAGAGAACATAATTCAGTGTAGATAGCTGCCATCATTATATCCTTGTGATTACTTGAAGCTTACAACGCCAAGAAAGGAGATGGTATCGTGTTTTGCTGTCCGACAAACACCCAACGGCCTTAGAAGATCCGAATTAAACCTTCAGCCCAAAACTGCATGCAATAATACACTCGTGCACCTAAAACAAGAACACAATCCTTTCCCTTGTTCTTTCAGCCCCTACCTCTCCCCCCGTTGACGTCGCCCAAATCTCCTCTAATCGCATTCTCACCGCATCAAGGCTTCTGATCCCTCGTTCAGAACGCATCGCCACTAATCTCTCCCTGATAAACGACTTGTCCTTCTCTATTTCTGGGTCGGCAGTCGACCGACCGGCGAGGACCAAGCCTGCCATATAAAGAGGCCAGACATGGCTCGCTACAGTGGAGCTTCGAACAGGTATGTCCCGCAAAAGAGACACGATGAGGGCGCTGCTTCGGAGCGCCTCCTCAAAAAACGTAGATTTCTCGGCGTGTATTAATCTGTAGTAAACAATCAGTGCAGCCTGCCTCATCGCTTCCGCCGTGTTACTCGTGTCGGGCTCTATTCCCTCGGGAGGGGACCAGGACTGTAATTGCTGGCCGAGGTGGTCGATAAGACCTCCGTCCAGTTGCGAAGCTGGACTGCCAGCAAGGCTAGAAAGTCGAGCAGCAATGGACAGAATTGTGTCGACACTCGCAAGAAAAGCGGTCCGCTTTCCTGACAGGCTTGCCCACTTGTTCTCGGCGTAGAACTCTTCCACGTATAGGGATGGCTCTTCTCCACGTGTCGCTATCATCGCCAGGACGTTGTGGTAAGCAAAGATATCGAGAATCATGCGCGTTGATTTGTCGAAACCTAGGGGATGTTTGCAGCGTATCAAACGGTTGGCGATGATCTTGCCTGCTGCGCCGAGGTGTTTAACCCAGTCCTCTGGGCTGCGGGCCTCGAATACCTCCGTGATGCTGAGGAGGATGATGGTGGCGAGTGTCGTGATCTCAAACACTTCACGATAGGTGTCAATTTGATTGATGAGGCCATTTAAGACGCGAGCTCGGTACTGTGCGCTTGGTACTTGGAAGTTGTCGTAGCGGGAGGAAAGATGGGTAGCCGACAGAAGGAGGACGGCGTCCAACACTAGAGGGGAAGATAACGCCATGGGTAGCATAAGGTGGCAATAGGTGTTGATGGACCGGTCGCTGGTGCTAGCGAGCAGACCGGATATAGTGTAGAAAAAGTGCTGGATTAGGAATACCTCGTTGCCGCGCAGACTTGGTGGTAGAATGGGGAGGCTTGGTGGGCCAGCGGGTTTATGACAAAGTTGAAGTTGAGAAGGGGGAATGTTAGAAAGTCCTTGGGTGTGATGCTCTGATAGCACTGAGGCATTTCCTGGAGTTAAAAGTTGCTCTTTCGTTATGACTTTATCGCCACGCCTCGTAGTAGGGAGTTCGTTATGTCTTGATGCTTGAAATGAAACCCAACGTAAGCGCACACCATAACCCTCACAGTCGAGACCCAGCCGGATACACGCCTGGCAACTGGGCTTCGCTTCGTCGCACCGATATCCCCTTTGGCGACACGTCCAGCAGCCTAGGAACAAATTAATGCTAAATGTCGCACGGAATATCGGGTACTAGCATACCGGTGCGAACTCGTCTGATACGAACCCTGGTCGATGTTCCAGGCGCCATTTCATTTCGTAGTACGATGTAGCGCAGCTACATTTCGGGTGTCGTCAGTCTTGGAAGGATCCCCATTATCTTCAGGTAAGGAAGGATGATTGAGGGGTCGAGCAGAGAAGGCAAGCCAATGGGCATACTGCGGATCTTTATTACTAACCTCCCTAGTAGACTAGTCTAGATTAGCGGTTGAGCGCAAGCGTGTCTGATAAGAAGCGCGGGGAAGAAAGTGCCCACTACGGTAGTCTTCGGTCTGGACTTCAGCCCCTCATGACAGCCCAACTCCGCTGAATCATTAATTATATAAGGCGTCGGCACGTGCTGCCCCGGGCAGCTAGTGATCCTATCACCATCTGCAGCGAAATACGACGCTGACCTGACAGAGCCTAGTCGACCGGTCATGGGTCTACACTTACGATTAGACAGAAGAGATTGTCAGTCGCCGTGAGAGTGATGATAATACTCTAAGTTTTAGGGTTGGCCTGCGGAGAGGAGAGCTCGATACGGCCCTAACATAGCTACTTCGGGAGGAGAAGAAAGAGTATTTAATAATCTCTTGAGAAGTAATAGATAGCAGATTCAATATTTAAAGGGTTACCGTGATACTCTTACTCCTAGAGCTGTAGTTACCCTTGATCTTAAGCAAACAAGCAAGATAACTGATAACAGTAACAGTGGCCGGCGGGAAGAAGCAGGTCTAGGGCGGTATAGACCTAGTGGTACATTGAAGTAACGGTCAAATAGGTAAGGAAGGCTCGGGACCAGTTTACAGCGAAATTAGCGCTTCGATTTGATGACCAGTACAACCAGATTGTGCTTACTTGATACCGTAAAACCTCGACAAGCTGGCCAAAAGCGCTACTGCAGCCGACCCCTACTAGTAAGCCCGGCCTACTTTACCTATCCAACCAGAAGCTGCTTTTCAAGCCACTGACTTTCCTCACACGCGATTGAACGCCACGCCTTTGCGGGAGGACTAGCCTGTGAGCACCCAAGGGATAGGCAATCTGCCAGAGAGGTAGGAACCCCTGTTCTCCCTAGCTGATTACCTTGAGATCTACTGGCCAGTTTTCCCTGTCCAGACAGCGCTAGCAAGGTGGCTGCAGTAGCGCTTCTGGGCAGCTTGTCGAGGTTCTACGGTATGCCTCGACCATATCTCTGTTATTTCACTGCCTCGATAACGCGTAGACCTACATGAGGAACCAAGTCAAGTTACTTGGCGGAGTTCAGTGGATGGTCTTCAAGACAAACAGGTCATATGTGCGCCAGCAGTGGAGACGCCGAACGACATGGGTCGGACGCATCTGTAGGGGGAGTAAGAAAATAGGCCGAAAAATGCATGAGCTTGCCACGACTACACCAAACGGATGTTGAGTTAAATGGTTCACTCAAAATGAAGAAGACAGCACAATGCATGGGAGAAACTATATAAGACTCTATCGTATCTCATCCTCCTCCTTCTTCCTATCTTAAACTTTCGCATCTAGCACTACTTTTTCGATATCAAGTCATTGATCACAGTCTCGTAACATCATCACTTCATCACTTCTTGATGAATTGAACGACGTTGTAGTTTTTGTTGACACAATTCTCGTACGTACGTATCTTGTCTTGCTTAAACAGACTTTGAGCTAACAACTTACACTCGTTCTTCAGTTGCATCTCGCGATACCGGCATCTCTGGACTTGAGAACTCGACCCCTTGATAAGCAGATCAGTACTGCACTTCCACATCTGTCTGAACCCAAGGCATCCCGGAATCCTCGGCTGAAATCTTGCGCACAATTGTCGAAATGCAATTATACGCCTTCCTGCCACTCCTCTCCGCCTCTTCAGTCATAGCCACCGAGGTTGCCCGCCTTTACGTCAACTATGGTTGTTCAGGTAGCGGCTTCCAGAGCCAGGCACTTGATGGCAGTTGTGTCAACAATCCCGGTGCTGCTGCAATTGCATTGCAAAGCGACTGTGATGCTTCATGCGTGGCTTTCACGGGCACGGGTTGTACGGGCAACTTCTTTACTATAGTGAATCATGGAGGACTGAGCTCTCCGACCGTTTGTCAGAGCTCACCTATCGGATGGATTTATAGTGTACGGTGTGGGAGACAATGTCGCTAAACTTTTCTCATTGATAGAGGCACATGTGGAATAACTACGGACACATTGCTTGGGGCGCAAGACTGCGGAAGACTGGGATATCTACTTGCACTTGTTTACAAAATCCATGTAGCTGCCTAGCACAGAGTCCAAGATGAGCAGCTTCAGCACAGCTAATGCCATACCCATAGAATTCCCATTATGATTCCAGTCTTGACGTCGCTGAGAGGGCTGACGTTTTCTCCATGACATGAACCCTTGCCTTCTCCTGCACAGGGCATTTCGGGTGTTCTAGTTGCATCACCCTTGGCGTACTCTACTTGGCAAGTAGAAGGCGCAGCAGTATGGGTTGTAATTGTTTTTAACGTCTCCGATGGTGATCCAAACAGCGTGGTCACATCCCCATGCAGGAATCTGCCCATCAGGTCTCGCATAAAACCTCTTCAAGCATAGCATCAGAGATATAAGATGGATACATATCAGACAGTCACGCACTCCAGAAAGTCAGGAACAGACTCGGAATCTTTAATATGACGTGTAAGACGTAGGAAAGTGCTCTGTAAATCGGGAGCGGCGGGAAACTTACAGCAGATCCAGCGCGGACTTTAGAATCTTGCACGTCGACATCGACAGAGCAGTGAGCAGCCGTCACGACAGTGTATGAGATGATAAATACAACGCCGCAGAAAACAAAGTCCTGATATATCCGGAAAAGTATGAAAGGGAACTCGGTAATAGAAGCTGACGCTCCACCGGGCCTAATAGTTTAGTGTGAAAAGGTAAGAACGGCACCCACAACGTATAAGCAACTCGTTCATAATAGCAGATAAGCTACTCCCCAGGTCCTGCGCGCACAAAGTATATTGTAATAGGACTAACAGGCCAAGTCTGTCGATGAGACCAGCCTACCTTAGCAAATCTTAAACGTTTATGGCAAGACATCCCTGACAAAGATCTATCGTTCCGACCAATCTAACCCGTAACAATTCAGACTTAAAAACAACACCCAATTCAAGGTGAGTTTCTTATAGGCCACAAGTCTAGGTCCGATTCACGCACTTCCATTCTTGATTCCCTCCCAATCCTCTTTGGTGAATCTGTATTCGACCTCCTTTCCCTCACTCTTCACGCGCTTCCACTTCGCCATCCCCATCCGATCAGCTAGTCCTTGAAACGGCGTATTCACCGTCAGTGTCTCGAAAAATGCTTCCTCGCATCCGACGCCATCCGCCTCCACATTCTGGAATGCAAAGTCCAACGTAGCCTGCAACGCTTCCCGCCCATACCCTTTCCTCCACTCGGAGCTATCAATCAGCACGCCCAGGTCCGCAATTCGCCTACCCTTGGCGTCCGTAGAGACAGCGTTAATGCCGCCGAAGCCGATAACGCTATCCGCAGATGGCGAAGTTGATCCCGTCTCTGTTGTTGGTCGTCGGGCTATGACAAGAAAGTAGGCTTCCCCACGCGCGCGTAAATCCTCCCATTTGGCAATTCGGCCTCGGTATTCTTCTACCGTTGGGTTGCTTGGCTTGTGTGGTTCATATTGGGTGTTGAGGGGGTTGGCAAAAATGGCTGCGAGGGGGGCTGCATCGGAAGGGACGGCGGGACGAAGGATAAGATTTTCAGTGCGGAGATTAGGATTTGGAGAAGACATCTTGTGACGAAACGTGTTGGTTACTACCAGTAACTCAAGTCGTAGGATCGAGTGTGATTGGGAGGCGGCACACTCAGGAGTACGGTGAAGGTAATTCCTGGTTCTGTTGTCTTTAAGAGTTAAGAAGCTAGGAGCCGAGGGAATGAGCCACCGGGATAAATGGTGTCCATTCACGTGAATACGTGAATCCTATAATCTGACAAAAAGTATGGGATGCCAGAAGTACCTGTGGTTTCCAACCTCTGTACTTGGTAAAACAGATGGGGAATACAGGAAGACCACTGTGGATGGTGGCAGTGCTGAAGAGTTGGGATGCCAGCGAGCTTTATAATTCGGATTATGCATAACGCATCCTAAGGAACAGACGCATTGACTTGCTGTTGGTAGGCTTCGCACTGTTTCAGCGGCAAAATCATATTTGCCCGTATACTCCGGTCTGATAAGGAAGCGACAAGCCCCAGGCATGGTATTAGACCCCACTTTGATGCATAGTCACTAATTTCCGAGAAGACACAGCTCTCTGTTTTTCTCGTGCTTGCCGAGAACTGATTCTTTTTGCAATCACCAACTTATCGCAAATCAGCAGGCAGGCTTGGATGGAGTCAGCAGTGAACTGGAAGTAGGTATGTGAATGACACAAAACCAAGTTATGTCCATGGAGCCTACCGACAGGTCTACGTACATGGGCATACGAATTTGTGCCCGGCTACCTACTTGATTGCATGCCCAGAGATTTTGTCGGATGGGTGTCGCGTCGATTGGTACTCTGCTCTGTTGGCTTCTCGTCTGTCAACGACTGCTTCTTGTAATTACACGAGGCATTTACCGCCCTAGAAAGCATAGAATGTGCACACAGCTCAGCTGCTTCAGCACCCCTTCTTAGCAACGCCATCCAGATCTCTTCACTGGACCCATTGCCTCGTGATCAACAGGTTTTCTATATTCGATAATTTTGCGTCATCGAACCACTTGCTTAACACCACTTATTGTTCAAATCAAAGGCTACAAAGTCCTCACACCTCGTTCCCATCCTTGTCAACTCGAGGTTCATCCCATTGCGCGACACGGTCGACTACTCTCACTAAATGGGCGTCATCAGGTGCCTCCCAGACAAAGCCTGCCGGCTTATGAAACTTGTGCTCATGTGCCCAGTCCAGGATTTTGTCCAACTTGCGGCATTTCTTGGGGTTTGCAAAATAAGGGAACGGTTCGTCGATGTCCACAAGCCAATTGAAAGTCGCAAAGCTTGTACTGTAAGTGTGTCAGTCAAGATCTTGCTCTGAGTAATGATTGGAACAAGGCAAACTCACTCAAAATGACACATCAGGCTCTGCCGTAGAAGGTCGACGCAGTGCTCGTAATGCGCTTCATAGTGTCGTGAATTTTCTAGCTTTGACTTCTTGGTCTCTGGGATCTCCTCGGAGTGGTGATCGTACCACAGCACGCGAAGGCAATGCAAGTCGTGAAACCCCTCGAGCTGAGCCAGGTAGCCGCCTCCGGCAGCTTCAGGCACTCGTACGGAGTCCAAGGAAGCTCCAGCTCTGATCATATCGGCCTCGGACACAGTGATGACGGGAGCTGACAACGGATCAGTGGGAATGAGACAACAATGAGTAGGTACTCTGATGCACTGGAAAGCAGTGGCCCGAACTATTGAACTGGAGTTCAACCGAACTTACTTGCGGTGATATTCAGCCATGCTTGGGCTTTCTCCTCTGTGTAGTTGCCGGTAAATTCTCCAAAGGTGTTCAACGTAGTGTTCCAGCGGACCCACTCATAATCATCGTCCGTGAAGTCCTCGAGTGCAGGGGCTAGATGTTCAGACATTGAGAAGAGGTTTGGCTTTTGAACTTGGTGGTGTTGCACTCACAGGGTTCCGAGAGCTTTCGCGTGCAGTTTTGAGGCACTTGCTTATGCAAATACAACGAATACACCAGCATGGAAAGAGAAAATATGAAGAACGCCGCCTGGCCGATCAGAATGAAAACAAGACGTCTCTTTTGATGACTTTTCTCGAGACTGGGTCCGCCTTCTTCGATTGACGGTAGGAGGGTGGAAGAGCTGTCATGGTCTTCAGAACTAACGTCCTGATCTTCAAAAGCGGCATCATGATCGAGGTACTTTTCCTCGAATGTTCCTGGCTGAAACATGCCATGTGGTTTCGACGCCATGGTGACTCTGATACAAGCTTATCAGACCTCAGTCCCCAGAGAAGTAAAGAAAGCAACGAAGATGATGGCAGTGACTTTGTGCCCGGGACCAAGACTGGAGCATAGCATGGACCTAGGGGTCAAACTTTCTAGCGACGCTCATAAAATGACTGTGCCACGGATAATATGACTGTACGCCAGCCACCTCCGCCACGCACAGATCAACAGCGTGTTTGAGTGGGGAAATTAATGAAGGGAAATATACAAAAAAATAAGCAGAAGGATTCACCTGAAGTCTGCAGTGTTAATTTTTTAACAGCAGGGGTATAGATTATTTTGCCTATCCTTATCGTCCAGGGATGCATCGGTGTGATCGTCACATGTTATTGTTCGTATTATCGTTGGATTACAGCTGCCAAGGATGAGGTGCTTTCTTCGAAGAGGGCAGCAATATATCACAACTTCTGGCGGTCGGGGTTCCAGGCCCAGCTAATCCACTGCCTTGTCTAGGATTACGGTGTTGTTAATATCCCAGTTCTGCAACATGAGGTAATACCGATGATACGGGCTGGCTTACTGTACTACGTCCGGTACGATTTAGGCAGGCATCTACTTCCGAAACGGGAAGGAAAAGAAAAAGAGGCTGGTGTACTAGGTAATTATTGGCGAGCTTCCTTCGCCGTAAGTTAGGTGGGACGGCGAGCTGCGAGAAGTGCATAGCGTGGCACAATAGTCCTGTGTCGAGTGACACATCGATACTGACTGCCATTAGTTCCGCGAAGTACATTCCAACCTTTCTCTCGGCAAGTCTGGTCCAGATTTCTGCTTCCAACGTTCCAAGGCCTATGCTGCAAACTTGCACGCACGCTGACACATACTGACTACTCGCTGTATCTGTTCGCTCAGCATCTTCATCTTCATCATCATGTGTGCTACCGTCCTCAAGCCTGCCAACCTAACTCTCTTTTTCACGCTTCTTCTTCTTATCATCTCACTCTTCGGCATTCTCAAGGTCAGCTTTCCAAGCAGCCTAACGTACGGATACTGGCTGTCGCCATCGTCATGCTCCTGCGAACAACCCAGCGCGAGTGGCAACGGTGAGTCGACCACAACACCTCTCAGTGCCTACCTCAAAGCTTTCCGCACGCGACCCGAGCTCGAAGATATGACGGAGGTTGGAGATGCAATATGGTCAACTATATCCTCGACCAAGCAAGGCGGGTTTCTGTGGGTACGGTACAACGAGACGTACAAGACCGGCCACGGCGTGAGCATGTTTCATGCCTTACACTGTCTTTCTATGATCCGGGACGTTATGAAAGGGCCAAAGAGCGGGGCGGCCGCTCACTCACATGATTTCGAAAGAGGCATTCATATGGAAAAGAGCGAGGATGAGATGCATATAGGACACTGTCTCAGCTATATCGCGCAGTCATTGCTGTGCTCAGCCGATGGCACACTGGAACGTCCGAAAACTTACACGGATGATGCGGGCAACGTGCTGAGGGACGATGTGGACGGAGAAGACGTTAAACATCAGTGCAATGATGCGGGTTACCTCAGAGAGAAGATTGAGCAGACGGAGCATCGTCCGCTGGACTCAATACCGGGACTGAAGGAGGGGGCAACGATGTGGGATCTCTTTGACGAGCTGAGGTAAATAGGTGTTGACAATAAATAATGGTAAAACCGATACATTTGCTATGCCACAAAAAGCTGATTCTGGACCAGTGCCAACATGTACGTGTAGAGTTCATAGAGTCCATGAAATACGGCAACAACTAGTCATTATCCTCAGTATACTCCATCACAATCCACCCCTTCCTCGCATGGCACATGAACTAGCTCAAGTCCCTCCTTTGGTCTTCTAATATATTGCAACAAATGTTCCACAGAGTTTTCTCTTGCCCATTCCACCAAGTGATTCCAGTTCTGGCATGCATGCACCGTCCTGAAGTTTGGCTTTGGCATTCGCTCTCCTTTGACCCAATTGTACGTCAGAATGCTGAGGTCCCCACTACACATCAACGACTGGCGAATCTGTTCAATACAGTGCTCGCGATGCGCCTGAACCTCCTCCGACGTGTGGCCATGGAAGCCTTGATAGTCGGGATACCGATCGGGGTAGAAACTCTGGCGAATAAGATTCTGGCATATATGTTTGAGTTTGCTGACGGCAACACGTATCTCAGAGGGGGTGAGATTTGGAGGAACTTGCTTACCAGACAGTGCAGTTTGTGCACAACATCAAAAGTCGCTACGTACTTGTCCTCAGGGTCGTAGGGCACGCGCACTCCTGTCTCCGGAGAGGGATTGACTTGCTGGAAGAGTTTTGCAGAGATGCTGAATGCGCCCATGTCGTCCTCAATGAGACCTTTCCATGCTTGGTCTGTTTCGTTGCTGGGAGCTCCAGACCAGGCTGATGAGAGTGTGAATATCTGTTGCTGTCTATCTAGAAGCTTTTCATTAGGCGCTGGACTGAGGTTAGTCTCTGAGGCTTCGAATATGAGGCAGATATAAAGTGACCAACTTGGAGGGAGCATATAGTCGGTAGCATGCAAAGCGTTTCTGGTCCACGCTCGTGGCGCGAAGACGGTGATAATGAAGATATTTAGAAGCAAGATCGCTACATTGCATGCGAGGAAACACCGCGGCCACAATCGTGGCAGCAAATGAGCGTCCTTCGAGGCCGACAACTTGTCACCATCGTCGTCGGTGCTCAAGGGCCAGTATGAAGCCTTTGAATCCTTATTCACGGCCGCCATTGCCAATATCCCACGGATTACAAATCAACTGAGGTGTGTATGGCGTCGTTGGAGAAAGGGCAATACATCGAGAATAACGAATTATGTTACTGGTGGGCCCATGCGAGTTCATTAAAACTAGGGCATGGCACGGTTCAAAGCGGGCATTTTCTGTACGGCCCAGTACTAAGCTCCAGGCTTTTTCACGGGAAGGCTAGGAGCTACAAAGGATGACCAGGGGGGGATGCGGGAGATATTCCGTCAATCTTAGAGGTGTACTGAGGCGAAGACTGAATCTTGTCTATCTTGGCCTGAGTGACGTGCTCAGACCTGAACTTGACCCAATATCTGAGGATTATGTGCGTATCCTCGGCTTACGTTATTTCCTTGCACTGTACTCTGCAGTAGGAAGGGGCAGGATACTATGGATAAGCGAAACGGCAACATTTAGGACTCCATTATTCTTAAATCCTTTGGGGCAGTTCAAAGCATCGAAGTATGCATTTCGTCATCACTTAAATTATCAGTAATAAACTATGTATTGAATGCAAGGGTAGCATACTTAGGGCCCTGCTTGGGGCCTTGATATAGAGTAGGTTCCACCGATGTGGCTGACCGTAAGAGTAATTAGAAGCCCCGCCGGTTAACAGCACTAAAAGTCACCATCTCGGTGGTGTCATTGACAGCCTGCAGGAGTGCACTAAAGGTTAGGAATAGCTTTGACTGCAGCTCATCTATGCTGACGGTAATTATACGGTCAAAAAACTATACATTCTTATGGACCCGGCCGTTTTTGGAAGGTATCTCAATAAACATACCGTGAGCCGCCCCGCACCTTGAGTACGGAGGGATCTGATGGAACGCAGAAATACGAAGTGTTGGAACTTGAGTTGAGATGTTTTTGACCCACGTCGACACACCGACTGTGATGTTCAACGGTCAAGCCATCATATCCATTTAAGCGAACATCTCGCCAACGGCGTGAAGATCCGGATTCAGAAGGTGTTAGTTCATTCCTTCGCCTGCGATGCTTGCATATACGAAGTATCGACTTTTATGACATTGATCTACGCCAAAATGGTGAAATCTTCGTAGTTAGCCCAATCATTGAGGAGATCAATCTGCCTTGGGAGTAATATACAGTAACGCACAGCATGGCTACAATTTCTGTTAATCTATGCAGTGAGAAATCCTTAGCTACAGACTGCGCAAGCAATTCCTCCGTTGGCTAACACAGCATGTAACTGCCTAAACCGTAGACTTTGAACGACATGGGCTGGATTCAGAAGTGACGTCGCTCGCTTTGCCTCTATACCAGTTACGATGCTGATGGAATCTGATCGATAGTAATGTCGCATAGCAAATGAAAGGGAGGTTTTGTATCTCAAGCACGTGATGCTCTCTCTGAACTTCAACCACATTCCCAACCAATGGTCTTTCATGGCGGCGAACTCATTGCCATAGCACCCTTCGGCTTTATTGGGATCAACGGGGTCCCTACAGGCTTTGAATGTCTGTTTGTCCAATCGAGCACCTTTTCGAAGTCCCTACACACATGCTTGGTATTGAAATCAGGCCAAGGTCTGTCGCGTTGTTCGATCCACTGTGAAGCTGTCAGCGTACAGTCCCACTTTGACTGCTCTTTTAAGTACTTACGTGAGCAGTCACGATGGTGACATCTGCATGGCACATCACAAATTGGCGTAGCATTTCGACGCAGTGATCTATCAGAGCTATTAGCAAGTCTGTAACATGCAATCGTGCGCAGCATGACCAAAGCTTACCGAGATGAACCTTGAATGTTTCTTCCTTATCGCCGAAGTCAGGGTCATGGATTTTATAATATTCATACTTGAAATATGACGCTTTACGAAGCAGATTCTGTTTGATATTAGTCAGTGTATCGGCTAGCTGCCTCTTGGGTTTGATCCAATGCTCACCACGCAGTGAAGCTGATGTGTGAACTCCGGCACCATGAAGTACCCGCCACCGTGCTCTGGAGCATTTTTCGCCGCTGTGTCTGGGTTGACGCCGATGTTATGGAAGTCCTCCTTCGAAATATTGAGGTCCAGCGGCCGGACAATTGAAATGCGATTCCACGCAGCATCGACTTCGCTGCTTGGAGGACCTCGATATGGCGATGGCCAGCGAATGGAACCGTTGAAGCGGAATTCTTGAAGCCCTGGGTCCAAATCTTCCAGTATGGGAGCTGCAGACCTATCAGTGAAAGATAACTAATGCAAACTTGACTGGCACTCACAATATGAACTTGTCTGGGTTATCAGCCACTTGATGTTGGAAGATCTGAAGTCTCTGTTCGAGAATACTACAAAGGCAGAGAGTGCAAGTAGCAAGACCCATCCAAGATATTGCCCGCACAAAGCCCGAGGTCGACTTTGGGTATGACCTCCGCAGTACATGCAAGGGGAGGGGCTTTGTGTCGCGCTCTCCATAGAGCGCTCCTTCTCTTCATCGGTGTTAAGCTTGTTATAGCCACGGAAAGCGTGAAACATTGTGCTCGTAAAGAATGAACTGAGATGTGTAACAAGTAATGGTAGAGGAATTAGACGAGAAAGTCCAAAGATGCTAGGTATTATCCTTTTTAGATCAGCACGGCTAAGCCTTTAATGCTAAGAAATCTTCAGACCAATAGATAGCGGCGTATACAATGTACTTCAAAGTCACACATAGCGCCGTGTTACAGACGCTATGACGAGGGGGGTTGCAGTATGATTTTTAATGGGGTTGGTTGTACGGGTAATAACAGGGGCAAAATGGCTTATGTCGTAAGGCCGATTTGAGAAGGAGAGATTTAACTTAGCTCCGCCACTTCAGAACATTGAAGGATCACTCGAGCACTCGTACCAGTAAGAGCCGGTAAAAGTGCTTACTGAGGTACGATACTTCTTACGTCAGGCCCATACTAAGCCTCAGGATTTCTTATAAGAAGTTGAATACCGTTGTCTATGAACCAGGTCACCATAGTCACTTATGATAAGCACAATAAACAGTTAAGCGGATTCAGCGCAATTTGTATGGTCTGTTGATTCTAGTTACATGGGGTTTCAAGTTCGACGGACTCATGATAACTAAGCCTCAACAGTTTGATATGCCACACAGTAACGTCTCCCCAAGGTTCCACCTTCGCAATCAGTTGTCCCAGACGAACCCATCCGCTAACACCCGAGCATAGAGCCAGATCTCTATTCAGACTCGCCGTTGCAGTGAGAACAACCATAGAATGCATGGCGTCTAGCAGGCGCGCTTGTCGTAGCCATAAGAACCATGGACGTAGGCAGCGCTCGAACACGAGAGAGTTTCGAGAGTGTCATCAGTGGTGTCCTCGGAACGCTTGTCATATCCGTAGGAGCCGTGGACGTAGGCAGCGCTCTGGGCCGAGAGAGTTTCGAGAGTGTCATCGGCAGTGTCATCAGGACGCTTGACATCTCAGTAGGAGCCGAGAACGAAAGCAGCACTCAGGCCCAAGAGAGATACCAGCGTGGCATCGAATCAGACATACGAACGAGTGACGTCTCCATCAGAGCCGTNTAGGTTCCGTGGTCGTAGGCAGCTCGCTGTTCCTTTTGTTTTTCGAGTTGTTCTTCTGGCGTGTCCTCTGATCGCTTGTCGTATCCGTAGGAGCCGTGGACGTAGGCAGCACTCTGGGCCGAGAGGGTTTCGAGAGTGTCATCGGCAGTGTCCTCAGAACGCTTGTCGTAGCCGTAAGAGCCGTGGACGTAGGCAGCGCTGTTGCTCGAGAGAGTTTCGAGAGTGTCATCGGTACCAGCTTTCGGAAGTGCCAAAGGGACAGCGAGGACGTTAGCGCAGGCGATGCTGAGAACCAGCAGAACAGTCGTCTTGAAAGCCATTGTTGCTGAGAGATTCTTTGGAGCTCAAAAGTGAGGGTGATTTGTTGAACTTGGTTAGAGATGGTTGAGCGACTAAAAAACGCCGAGCTTCAGGCTCAATATATAGACGAGTTCGAAGTGATGCTGTAATAAACGAAGAGACTCAATCCTCCATAACTGAGTACAATGAGTCGGTCATCGACCAACGTCAGAATCAACATGGGGTACTGCTCGCTGACGACCAAGGCTTCCTTTTTCCCGCCTCACTTACGCCTTGATCGGCCGCAGCTGATCAATTCATAGTGCTCAATTCAGTAATACGATCCTTCTAGCACATGATCCCTCGCCCTTTCAGCGAACAATGCCATGTCCACCGAATTGTCCTCTCGGTCTAAGGGAACTGAGTTATTACATCACCTGCCTTTTCCAGCATGAAAAGCCATGCATGTCATTAGAGTATCCGCTTGATCCTTAGCTCCCTGCAATATACGCGTATACTTAGTAAACGAGAAGATATCGACGATCGCTAGTTAATGTGGAGCTCAGGAAGACTTCAGGACAGGGCAGAATATACCTCTCGGACGAAGAATACTACAACCATTGTATTACCTGCCTTTTCCAGCATGAAAACTAATATCCAGTATAGTATCCTCTCGATCCTTGTCTCTCAACAGTATAGTTTCTTACCTTAACATGTTATGCAAAGGCTTACTGTGCATCGGGCCTATGTCGGTGTCAGGAAGTGGCACAGGACGTTTTCAGGAAGTGGCATAGGTAGCAAGTAATCAAGACCGGCCCAATCTCAACACGATAGAGACTTGATACAGATCTCCTTGTAATGAAGTTTGGAGTTCTACTGATGCCCCACGGTTTTGTGTCCCTCTGCCTTGTCTCCTGGGTCATTTCCAATCCCATATCACAAGTTCAGCAAGCCGACTTAACAATCTGTCCAGGAAAGCTCTGAAAGAACCCTCATACACAACATGAAGTACAGCCAACTGCCAGAGTCGGAGTCGGAGAAAAGTAGTGAATGCGAATGGCCGCCGATTCCTCAAGCTCGAACACGCAATGCGCCTTTTCTCCTGCAGACGGGCGTCTTCGTGCTCTTACTCATCAGCAATCTGGGCTGGATTTTGACGCTATGGTCCATGCCACCAAGACCCGTTGGTATCGATGAGTGTACGAAGGCTGGTCCTTCACGGCATGTGCCCGAATGGCTAATATCTTTGTCCAGATCCGCCTCACAAGACTGTTCATACCGCAGTTTTTCAAGACACTGCCTATGGTGAGATCGGCGCGAAGAAACCGCAAGCAGACTTTCTTTGGAGAGGTCTCTTCCCTTGTACGTTCCAGATCGCTGCCGCCTTACCTGGTATATTGACTGACATGCAATTTGAAGCTGGCAATGGCTTGGTATCCGTAAGCAAATCTGACCGTGAAGCGCATGGCCTGTCAGAAACATGGCCCGATCCCGACACGCCTGGTAATGGCCTATATTTCATGGCCGGGTATCATAACTTGCACTGTCTGGCCAAGATTCGAACCTCGGTCTTCGAATCTCAAGCGCAGATGAACCAGAGCGAGCCATGGGCGCATGTTGTGCATTGCATCGATCAGATCCGGCAGACGATTATGTGCAATATTGACACGACATTAGTGCCCATGATCGGGCCCAAGGAGTTTATAAATGGGCACTATCATGTTTGTAAAGATTACCGCGATGTGTTTGAGTGGGCAAGTCAACACCGACCAGTGGTCGCGCCCGAGGATGAGGAAGCAGAATAGATCAATATATGCCACAGTACCATGCATTTCTTCTCCACCGTTGTCTAACGTACATACTGCTATGCAGTGCTCGGGTGGTGCAAGTTCGCCGGGTCATCTGGGTTGAATGACCGCTCAGAGGCCCATTCTTCGATACTCTCCCAATTTACACACTCATGCTGGCCACGAAAGTTTGGCTTAGGCTCGAGACTATCATTCACCCACCGAAACCCCATCATTGCAATATCCGCATTGCACATCAGGTTCTGCCGAATACTATCAATGCAGTGATCCACGTGGGTTGGAGTCCATGACTGAACGTCGTCGTAAATATCCTATGTGGCATGTGAACTCCAGAAGCGAAACGAGTCGGCCTGCTCGGGTGCACTCTCACCTTGTAAATGTAATGGCGGATGTACTTAAGGCAGTGCAATTGATGGTACACATCAAGGATCGCGTAATACTTGCCAGAGCCATCATTCAGCGGAATGGACTCGACTCCCGCCTTCTCGAGATCCTCTGCGGACACACGTATGTTGGCATTCATCAGAAGTCGACTCCATGCCTCGTCGAGTTCCGGGCTGGGTGGTCCTTTGAAGGGATTTCCGTGCAGGACTGAGACATCGATGGTCTTCTTTTCTTTGACGATGGCATCCCTAACAGGCGCTGGTCTAAGTCAGTAAGTACGCTTACACACGTAGTTGTACTCAGTCTCGCGTACTGTAGATGAACTGCCCAAGTGAATGAGACTCGGTCAGACAGACCGAGTCCTTCACAAGAGAAACCAAGGCCAGGGAGTAAATAGCAAGGAAGGCAAGGAATCCGGGAAGTGCAATGACCCGTCGCGAACACCAATGCCTTCTTTGTGCGCGTCTCAGTTCGATATGGTCGCTGAAATCATCCTGAGAGCTGGAGCCGGACAACAGTTTCTCGGATGCTTCTTGTGGTGATTCAGACTCGGATGGGTGGTAGCTGTCCATGCTGGGCTACTTTGGTAGGTGGATGTACGGATTGCCGTGTGCGAACACCAACTGTGAAGAAGGCCAAACGAGCAACACTTTAGGCTCACGTAATTACTGGAAGCGGGCACCTACAACCGGCCAGATATGTAAAAAGCAGAAAGTGGGTTCGGTTCACCGAGGTATATTATTTCAAGAAATTGAACGCTGACCTCGGATTACTTAGCTTATGGAGGGTACCATAATATATGCGAAGGATCAAGTACCAGCTATGGTGGTGCTGTATGCACAAGGTCCCCACTGGCCATAACAGGGGCGGCACGCTTTTGTGATACCATTCGGTCAGAGGCATTAAGGAAGGTCGCCGATCGGGAAGCGGATCCATGCGCAACACAGCCACTTCATGTTCCTTTGTAACCCTGTCGCTTACCAGCGTTCTTAGTCATTGTTAGATAGACATCCTTAAAGAACAAAAAGCAGGATGCACAATACTCGTCACTACTTCGTACACCTTGCTATCTGAGCTGCGGCGGCCCCGAAGCATATGCACATTTTGGGTGTGTACTGTTCATCTTTGACGGGGGAATAGCATCACCGTGACTGTCATGTCTTGCACTTCGGTGTATGGGCTATTTTCGGGGTTTCTTTTGATTCTATTCAATCTGAGTCCTGTCCTGACACTTTCTCTGAGACTTCGAGATGACATCCGTGTCGACTCGAAGCCTGTCTCGCTATGTGAGGAAACGCCGGGTGTAGGGAGCCATTCCGGATACATTCGATTACAGCCTGGAGTTCTGAAGGAGTATGGCATCGACGCTGCGCAGGACTATCCCGTCAACATCTTCTTCTGGTACTTCCAGAACCGGAAAAAGAGGCCTGATGCGCCACTGACAGTTTATTGTGAGTATATAAACGAAGAGACATGGAATGTGCGCTAACCATCCCTAGTTATGGGCGGGCCAGGTGCTTCCAGTTGTAAGACTTGTGACATTGTTGTGGCTTTGAGATCGTAACTGATCCTCTTAGCAGTAATGTCCTTGTTCCGTGAAAACGGACCATGCAGAGTCAATTCGGACAGTAACAGCACTTCTAACAATCGATTCTCTTGGAATGAACATTCAGACATCCTTTATGTTGACCAGCCCGTACAGACAGGTAAGCAATGTCTTCCACTTCGCAGGGAGCTGGTATTGACCTAATTCAAGGCTTCAGCTACGATTTCGCTGAACCTGGCATCCTTGACGCCGATGACAATCTGGTGTCGGACAGAGAGGCAAGAGCAAACCCAGCGGCGCTCGCGCCTGGATCGCAACGAGGATTCTTTTCAAGCCATAATCCGCGCAACACCGCGAACAGCACGCAAGTGGTGGCTCGCAGCACATGGTTCTTCCTCCAAGTGTGGATGCAGAAGTTTGGCAAAAGAGAGTCTTCGAATAACATGGTATGATACTACGAGCAGGCTATCAGAGAGGCTCTTTCTCACAGCATCTAGATAAACTTCTGGACGTCTTCGTATGGCGGCCATTTCGTCCCAAAACTCATCCAATACACGTTGGCTCAAAATGCACGTCACACCCAAGGTGGGCTGGACCAAGAGCAATTCATCCCACTGCCCGTCGGAATTCTGGGCATGACCAATGCATGTATTGATGGTCCCACCCAGCTTCCTTACTACCCCGAAATGGCGCTCAAGAACAACTACAGCGTCTCCCTCACGGACCATGCGGGCTATCTGACAGCTATGCATCATCTCAAGAAAAGCGAAGGCTGCCTCGCAAAGATCCAAGCCTGCCGAAATGCTTCTACAGCTGCTGACCGCAACCTAAGCGTCGCAAGCAATGTCGACGACATTTGTCGTGACGCCAACCAGTACTGTGGGAAGCATGTCGCCAGCGTCGCCAAGGGTAGAAGCTATTTCGATATCGCGTACCCCGACAATCTCCTTGCCAACCCCCTCTCTGAGACATATCTTGGGTACCTGAATCAGAAACACGTCCAAGACGCCCTTGGTGTGCCTGTGAACTTTTCCGCGAACGCACCGGTGGTTGCCCAGGCGTTCTCCTCCACAGGTGATAACGTCAAAGGGGGATCTCTTGAGGCCCTCGCAAGTATAATGGATGCTGGAGTGCCAGTGACCATGGTGTATGGAGACCGAGACTTTGCCTGCAATTGTGAGAACTACGCAGCGTATAGACCCTCACCATCAACAATCGGATGCTAACTGTACTCGCACAGGGCTCGGTGGCGAAGCCGCGTCACACGCTATCCCCTTTAGTCATTCTCATCTCTTCGCATCCGCCGGTATTGCCGACATCTCACTCCCAGGGTACCCCGTAGGCGCTCAGGTTCGGCAGGCAGGCAACCTATCTTTCATCCGAGTGTACTCCGCGAGCCACAACGTAGGGCTGCAACAGCCCCAGCTAGCACAGACAATCTTCCAGCGCGCCATAAACGGGCTGGATATCGCTTCCGGAACCGTTCCAGCCTCCGGGTATGCCACCAAACACACGTACAAACAATGGGAGCACTCCGGGGAGTCCCCGCCGTTTCCGCTTGAGGGCCCGTGCTACACGTGGAATTTGGGGCTCTGTAGTGACAGATTGCGGATGTTATATCTAGAGGGAAAGACATTGGTACAGGACTACTTTGTCGTAGAAGACGATAAGGGGCGATGTGTCCCGAACCCGGTAAGGCCGTGCGAGAGAAGGGAAGGATGGAGGGGAAAGGAGTTGAGTAAGACGGTGGTTAATGTCACTGTTGAGAGACAGAGAATGGTTCTGAGTGATTGGAAGAGTTTAGTAATGCTTATGACGCTGTTTTCAGCTTGCGTGGGGTGTGTTACTTGTTTACACACCTTTTTATTTAGCAGTTAATAGGGACGCATACCTAGGACGACGACGGTAACTAAACATCGGCTAAGGCTACTGCCAGTGCCCACGACTGAGTACAGATAATCAGTACCGAGAACGAGAACACTCAATACCTAGCATCGAAGGAGGTCAAGTCACCCGGTTACAAAGCCAGTATCAGTAACCGGCGAGAGACCCAGAAGCTGTTAGCTGGCAAGAAACGCAAGGGCAGCCCCGAAGAGAACGCACTGTCAGAAACCTAGCCATCAACTACGCTAGGCCGCTCTATATCGCTATGAGGCCAGTCTTGGACAAGGCGGGCCAACGCTCACTGGAGAAAGGCACCGGGCATTTCCCGGCGTAACTCATAATGACAACTTCTAAGCGCGGACTTTGTCATGGGCAGTGGCAGCATAATGTGCGACGTATGGCTACGTCCAGTTCTTCCTCGACATGTGAAACACTGGCTATCTGAAGAGTTCCGTGAACTTCTGGGATAATGATGATGATGATGATGTTCTTTTACGCCCGTTTGACGGCGAAGTCAGGGCAGCTACGGAAGATGCGCTAGGCCTATTCTAGAAGTGTCCAATACTCGGTTCCGAGCCCACGCAAGCTGTCTCGATTTAATGCCTGAAT
>SMOB01000291.1:0-95610 GCA_007388105.1 Coniochaeta prunicola
GGCTTTTATACTTAATTCAGGAGTTTGTAATGCAAAGTGGTTCCATGAGACCCTCGAGTAGTAAATAGAGGTCTACTTAACTACCTGCCTATTTAGGCTAGGTTTAATGTTAGTTGGTTTCTACGTTTTATTCGAGCGAAATGACAATTGGGAGGCAAAAAACAAGCGAATGCGGTGGAATTTTCATTCACTATAGAGTATATTTCCTATCTATTCTTTCTGTTCTTATTTACTCTATTATAGAGTACGTTTCTTAACTACTATTCCTCGCGGAGCGAGGAATAAGTGTATATAGTGTCATAATCCGTAGGATTCCATACACTTATTGATAATAATAAAAAAAGGTGATGAATTGTGTGTTTAACTCGAGAGCCTGGACTGCAGAAGGTCGAGTTCTATGTACACGCATCTCACAGATGTCCTCCAGCGGTTTTTCCCACCAGATTTCCGTGAGACCGTATTCTCCAAATACACAATGGCGCTCCGAGCCCCTTCAGAGTCCTGTAGCCGGGAAGCTGCACAACTTAGAACGCTGCCTAAAACAGCCTTCCAACGTAACCTTATTTACAGCGCAGCTAGCGCGCAGCCAGCTTACAGTTTATAATTATTATATAACCTTATTTTAACGTAACCTTTAATTAGTACTACGTATTAATTTACGTATTAATAGTTTTCTTAGTTTATACTTTAGAGATAATTATATATTATTTAAGTAAGCTAGGGGTAGTGTATGTGACTATCTTAGACTATGTTACTTGAGTGTTGACCTAACTACTGAGCTACTCCGTATCCTAATTCCTCTGTCGGGCACATTCGACTTAAGTTCCGTCTTAAGAAGAGATGAGGCTGCCCGTTTCTGGTAATCACAGCCAGCCTCGAAACACCGCAAGGTAGTGTTCTATAATTTGCTGCCTCACATTCATGCAAGGTAATGAAATTTCGCTCGCACGCACAAATCCGAGCCGAGGCCCATGCATATTTCACGACGTCATCTAGCTGCAGTCGTCGCCATCACATATTCCGTATCCGCTACCTGGAGACCTTGTTACCATGGACGACTGGAGAGCAGCTTGTCATAGATGCGCTCGCCGCCGGCTTCGTTGCGACCGATCTAGGCCGGGGTGTCATAAATGTACAGCTCTCGGCCTGCCCTGCCCTGGGTACAGAAGAATTTACACTTGGATTCAAGGGGGGCTGGTCAGGACAAGTGGAGGCCCATGTATACCGCGTCCAAGTCCAACAGCATCGCGGGCTATTCTCAGAACCGACGCGGATTCCGATTCAAGACCTGGCGCCAATGAACGGCATGCCGTACCATATTGCCAAACGCGGATTCGAACTCTAACGAACCTGCCATTGCCATGTTGTAACATCGATGGACCATCGTTGAAGTATCTAAAGCACTGTGAGTATCTGCCTACGACAGCTAGCACATGGGGGTTTTCCTGCTAAAAACAATCGTGCTCCTGTTACTGACACCAATTCTCCTGGTAGTTGAGGACCGATTATGCCAGGACCTTATTGCTCACGATCACCCAGGGAGCAACCCTTTTCTTCAACTGCTTCCCTTGGCAGTTGAGTATCCATTTATTCTTCACATTCTTGTCGCCAACTCGGCTCTGCACCTCTTCAATATCGCACAAAATCCAAACTTGGTTATGTCATGGCCGACGGCACTTCGGCCGGCAAGGAACGACGGCCAGGGGAAGTTGGCTCTGATGCAAGCCTTGCATGCCAAGCAGTGGGCGATTCACCACCTGAGAACCGCACTAGACAACGCCGAGTCCATGAGCAGAGAGCTCCTTCTGGCCGCGGTATTGTTCTTCATCAACTTCGAACTTATTAACCTCGGGCCCAGTGATTGGCGGCAGCACCTTAGAGGTGCCGGTGCACTGATGATGCTGTTGAGCCAGGTAGGGGGGAACAGTAGACTTGATATTCCAGAGTCTCATAGGATTCTGTTCGACGTTGTGATTTCAGATTGCCTCATGTACGTCCAGTCTTGAAATTTCACCAAAGTGTGAAGCGCTTTACTGATATTGCTGCCCTAGATATCACATTCTTGGATCAACGTTGTCCTCTGAGTGGCTTAAGGATACTCATTACTACGCCAACCTCTTTCCCATTCTTAAACGGACTGAATCCTATTGCTATTTATGCTGTCCAACTGCTATTTTAGAGATCATTTTATCCGCTTCTCGAGTTTCGAAGTCAATGTTCTGTATGTCCACTTCAGACGTTGGAACTCCAGACTCCATTCAGGCAGAGGTGACGGAACGCGCAAGATTGCTTCTACAAAGTGCTTTGAATTACGACGTCACGGCGTGGATAACGGGGATGAGAGCGGGTTCTTCGAAGGAAGCGGATCTCGACAGCCGACAACACGTGGCCTTCGCTCACCGGGCGGCTGCTTGTTTATATATCCTACAAGCAGTACCAGCGACACGAGCAGAAAGTCCGCTTAGTGGCGACGACCTTACCGCTGAAATAATGATGCATTTGTCTTGTATCAGTGTGCACAACCCACATTTCAAGGCAACATCATGGCCTAGTTTTGTTGCCGGGGCTGAGACGCGGGATACCTTGAGAAGGCAGTGGCTGCTGGGGAGACTGACGGCGGCGTGGGAGGTGTGCCCCTGGGGCTATATATTCACAGCTGTGAAAATGTTGCAGAAGATCTGGAAAGATCAGGACGCACAGGCAACGGGACTTGATGGAGGCTTAGCTAACGGGATCACCGGCCTTAGGAGTTTGTGGAGTACGAACATGGAGTTTCTGGTTATCTAGGCCAAAGACTTCATCCGATTCGGCTAGGACGCGGGAAGTGGTCCTCCGGCAACAGGTACAGATTATATACGTGCTAGAGAAAGATGTTTAAGTAAACAGTATTTATACCAGGTGCTAACTAAGTCTGGGTTTCCTAGTTTGGCTCTCTTCATGGCAGACCATATGCTCAGGGCGCAAGGATAGGTTTGGCACATTCACGGGCAGAGTCTTGTTTTATTTTATTTAAATTTGTTATAGAGGATCAGCAAAGGGCTCGACCAGTGAATTATGGAAAAGCCACCAGAAGATCTCAGACACCTTCCAACGTGAGTGCTATATCTCCCTCCCAGAAACCCAGCCAGCGCCGTCGGCTGGGACAAGCACACTGCGGCAACCCTGGCAGTATGCTGACATTATTCTCAAGTTTGGAACAGACTACTTCCGAAGTACAGTGCTTTGACTGTGGGGAGGACGAGCGCCGTACCGCAGTCAGCCATATCAACAATCCCACCCAGTTCGAGCCCGCCTCAGCCGAACTTAATGTCGAGCTCCTAGGCAGGCTGACTTGGGCTGCTCGGACGGAACCGCGAACTAGACCGATGTAACACTTTTGGGCTGATGGGCATCTGCGACTTGTGTAATTATTGATTTGTCCTCACACTGAAGCTTGGGCCCTACCCTGCATGTTAGGTCGTCATGCACCAAATAAGACAACGGTAGACTAGCCCGCGCACCGTACCCAGGGTGACATGGCAGGTAGCTGACGCCTCTTTCCCGCCATGATGAGATATGTAGGCAGCCGACGGTTGCGTCCCGTCCCATCAGAAAGCACAACTTCCTATGATTTGTGCTTGCGAATTTGATGGGTTGTCGCCTTTTTCAAAGAGGATGGGTTGTCGCCTTTTTCAAAGAGGATGGGTTGTCGCCTTTTTCAGGACACTGGTTTTAGGGTCTCCTTGTTCAATAATCGGACACACCTATGGCCCCGAGTCTGAGTTGTTGTGCGCAGCGGCTTTGCGGAGCTCTTCTGACCAGCATCACACATTTTTGGCTCCTTCTCAAGAGTACCCTCTCAGAGATTTGACGTCTTCACAATCGTCCAACACTTCCGCATCCCAGTACCCATCGCTTTCTCCTCAATTTCCCTGATCTTTGCCCATCGTGTTTCGAGACCAGGGGTTTGAAATGCATCGTGATCTTGCTCTATGTCGAATAAGTAGATATACATTGTTAGCTTGATGTGTGAGAACAGCCATGGGACACTGCCCAGCTCTGCGGTATCCTTGAGTCCTAGTTTGTGTTTGGGAGACGCAGATGTGAGACCCTTAAGTAAGTTTAAGACGTATGACCTTGCCGTTCGCTTTCGGATTGATGCTCCGGTCTTAGTTCCTTCAGGAAATGTGCAACTTGGGAGCTCCCACAGCCCAGCAAGGAGGCCCTTGGAAGGTCGTTTCTGAATCAGAAAGTAGTCGCCGCAGCGGATGGCACACACCAGGGATTCCTCTACGCGTACGGCTTTCTTGACTCCTCTGACAGGAAATCTCTTTGCGTAGTCAACGATGACATCAAGAGGCCACTGATCGGTTGCTTGCGGGGCGAAGGAAGCTATTCCCGCAGGTTCGGTCGATGACTGACCAGGCGAGCTGTTTACGGTGGCAGCAATCTTCCTCGCCCTGGCGCCAGTCTTTGAGGTCGGAGCTTTTTTTGCCATACTTGCCACAGCGACCGACTCTTCCAGGGGCTCGCACAGGGTACAGAGATCTTCAATGTCTAAGGTGCTGAGTGGCTGAGGCCACATCTCGTCCCCACTTGACACCGTGCCGAGCATCTTGCCTTCAGCAAAGGCACGGCACGTCGAGGTAACAGGGCACTTGGAACAATTCGGGGTCGGCGTGCAGACTGTACTTCCAAGTTCCATGAGAGCCTGACCCCACCTTCCAGGACGATCGTTTGTAGCTGGACGAGTGGCATCGAGTCCTTCAGTATATATATCAAAGGAGACAGTCTTTGCTAGAGCATCCGCCGCGTCCCAGATCATGTCGGTCGCACTCTTGTTTGCCTTAATATCTGCGAATAGACCGATCTGCCGACTCAATACCCTAAGGACATTGCCGTCTACCATTGCCTCAGGATGGCCGAAGACAATGGCGGAGATAGCGCCGGCTGTGTACGGCCCTATGCCAGGGACCTTGGCCTTGAGCTCGCGGACATCAGCGGGCAGTAAGCCTCGGAATGACGGATCCTTGACAACTAACTGCGCCGCCTGATAGATTCGAGTCGCACGGCTATAGTATCCTAGGCCTCGCCATGCACTCAGGACGTCCTCTGCTCCTGCTCGGGCCAAGTCCTGGATAGTGGGCCACTTTGCCATCCACCTCTTCCAGTAGTCAATGACAACAGAAACTCGAGTCTGTTGGAGCATGATCTCACTGATCCAGACTTCGTAAGCTCGACGCTCGAGAGCCGCGCGGAGCTCCCCAACGTCGTCCCATGTACGCGGGTCTATCCACGGCTTACGCCATGGCATCAGCCGAGATTGGCTAACCCCATCAAACCAGTCGAGCAGGGCCTCGCGCTGCTCACGAGTGTCCAGGAGAAGGGGTCGATGATAAGCGATGCCGTGGTATCTCGTCGGAAGTCCAATCGGTGGGAGTGGGGCATTTATTTCAGTGCTTAATATATCCTTCCAGGGCCTCGTATTGCTGCTTCTCCCCTGATTGGGGACTCTGCTCCGCTTCGCCGGCGGCTCAGTTGATGTCGATTCTGGGGAGTCGCAGCCGTCGTCGATGGCGGGCCGAGGGCTGGTATTCGTCGCGTTAAGCGAAACGCGACTTGAGTCCGGTCGCGACTTGCGCTTCCGAGTTTGCGCACGCCCCATCCCCATCAAAAGATTGTAACGACCTCACCTTGCCAACGTGCGCAGGATTATCACGTAGGAGTCGATTGTCTTTGTGAATCGGTGATAATTCAAGACTCGATCGCTATTTCTTCACAGTTGCGGCAGGTACTGTTTGTTTAATTGGTGTTGAAGCGCGTAATCGCGTCAGTGTAATTAGTGTTTGAAAACACTGTAGAGGTACGGAGAGGCCCACTCTCACGGACACTAGGTAGGTAGGATAAGTCTAGGTACCTACCTTATCCAAACTACAACCCCATCCGCTACCTACCGCTGCTACATGAATTTACTTACTCAAAGTCAACATCGAATCAGTGTAGCAGGCAGGGTACCGGTTTGATCTGATAGAAAATTTACTAAAGTGTCCACCTTAGTAAGGTGAGGGCAGGTATGTAGGTACAGGTCAAAATGCCTTTTGGTATCAGGGGGCTATCACAACTATCCCTGAACTCTAATATCCAAGCCCCTAAGCTCCAGACTTATACTGAGCCTATGATCCCTACCTAGATCTAACTCCCCGCCCTACTTCGGTAAGGCATCCAAAAAATGGAAAAAGACGTACAGGACTTATGAGTCTGTAGCCCACTGTCTACGCTCCCGCTTGCGGGCCTTCCCAGACATGTTCTCCCAAGCTCACAAGTGTGTTATCATGGGGCCTGGCTTGCATACACCACGGTTTAGCTTTCTGTTGTGGCCGCTACATTTCGATACCAACTCTCGAAAAGTATCACTAGCATCATCTAATGTATTCCGCTCCTGGTCGTAGAGCTAATCGAAAGTAGCATGCTGGCCACGACCCTGACCCAAGGAGTAGTTCATGCCGTGACTCGGGCTAACATGAGTATTAGGAAAACTGAGCTGGTTGTGGTCCTCCTTGGTCTCCGAAGGAAAATCTCCTCTGGCAGGCCCGGCACCATGATTGATTACCGGAGCTGGAACCCAAGAGCTGGGTCTTGTGTCTGAGCCGGAGACAGAGGGTGGGACCGACTGCCACAATAGTTAGCCTTGAAACTGGCTTCTGCTACCGGGAAGGTGACTGACAGAAGACATCAGGTTTGAGCGAGTTGATACCCCGGATCCGAGCATGTTCCCAGACTCCACCCCCAAGTCCAGTGTGGGCTCTCTGCTAGTCGGTTGGAGTGGCGGTGACGGAACAATCGATACTCCTTCGGCGTCGAACATGCGCCCATTGCTATCCTTGACTACCCAGCCCTTTTTGAAGCAATGAATGGCCGTTTTGTTCTGCATGTCCCGTACCAGGTTGGTCGCCTTGTTCTGCCTCTTTTGCTACTCCTGCTGTTAGTAACGTTCAGACTGATTGTTAAGCTGGCCATCTAGGCACTCACCCCAATCTCCTTCACTGGACCGGCTGCGAGCCGCCTGGTAAAGATGTCGTCGGCCGTCATCATGCTTGCAACGACTGCTTTGCTCCTCTGAGTCGCGTTAGCTGTGTTTCTTTCAGAAAGCCCATGCGGGACGGGGTTAGACATACACGGCAGACCTCCTTCACACTGTTAAACCGCTCCCTGAAGGTCAGGAACCGGTTATATTTCCAGTTTGTCGCCCACGGTCCGATCCCGACTAAGCCACTTTGGGCATCTCTTGTCTTACGCTATGAGAGGCCGTTAGCTTGAGTCAAGACGCACTGAGACGTCTATGTTTACAGGGTACATCTGATGACCACTTACCAGTAAGTTCCAAGCTATGAATTGGATCTCCACATCTTTTGCCAAATTTATGCGCTTCACATAGGTATTTTCTGTCCACTGCCGGGACTCCTCCTCAGTTTGGTTGTCCTCATACTCTGAGAACTTCCGCTTCTTGGACTTCTTAACGAGCAGTCGAGGCTTCTCTTCGACTTCGCTGAAATCCAAAATGGCATTGAAGAGTTCTTCGACTAGCTTGTGCTGTCCCTCGAGGTCCTCCGGAAAGTCCGAACAGTCTGGCACAGCCGTGGCTCTTTTCTTGTCGTTCAGACGGTCATAGTCCTCCTTGACGGCTTGTTGATGGTCAAAGCCGCGGAAGAAGGGATGGTACTTTCGTGAATTTATTTGAAGAATCTCTTCCAAGGGCGGACTGGCAGCCGGGATGGGCTGCAGATACTGCATATCTGTTGGTCGCCGGGATAGCAATAACTCGAGTTCTTCATCGACTTCGGCATGGTGCATGGACTTGAGGTGTCTTTCAAAAGCTTTCGCGGCCAGCAACACCTCTTCCGGAAAGGCAAAGCGGTGGTATGCCGGAATATCACGAGTCTCGGACCAGTACCGTGCAAAGGAATCTATGACAGTTAGTTAACGAGAACAAGTGCACGCATAGACAAAAAGATCAACTGACCAATCATCTGCCAAGCTCGAGCTTGGTGTTCATGTGGTAGAATGTTCAGCCAGTCACTGAAAGCGCCTTTGAGGTTCGCCATTTGGGAGGTATAGACCGGTGAGATGATGTCAAGGATGGGAGGGCCGTCTGTGACCCGAGGGGTCATCCTACAATCTGTCAAAGCTGGCGCTGAAGGATGATCACTATTTGGTGACAGGAATTTGTGGCTTCCTATGGGAGAGGATGACTCGGAGATCATGTAGAGCCACAGGATGTGATGCAGGGAAGAGGGAAAAAGTAGTTGTAGGTGTGAGGTCTATCTTGTGGCAGCAGCTCACAGTGCAGACGATGATCTTATGTGTCCGTTGTTGTGAATATTTGATGGAGTGTTGCCAGAAGTGGAAGTGGTAGTGAGATAGGAAAGGTGAGAGAGTGGCATGCCCAGTGAGATCAAAGAAATACTCCCAGACCTGCCATGGCACAGACCAGTGAAGATACTTCTTCACACATGGAATGCGCGTAACAATGCGCGGTGAATGTGGAATACCCTTTGAGCAAGGAGAAATCTCGTCGTAGTCATTCACCTCGACAAATCATGGACTGTGGTCTACCTCGTCAACCATCCCAACCACTGGTCCTTGGGTGAATGTTGACAGGGTGATTCAGACGCGGCGCGTATTCATACAAGTCTGTGCGTACTATACAGACAATAGACAATTCCAAGATGATGGGCGCCTCTTCTCCTTTGTTGTCTTTCACTCTAGAACATGAATGACCTTATCGCTAATCTCATGCTATTCTTCGAGGCCCCTGATGTTGGAGCTCGGCCATTGTTTGCTGGAGTATGTCAGGGTCGTGGCTATTTGGAAGTCTATTAGCACCAAATACCAAGAGATTGTTGAGGGCCCCTTTGGCTTGGTCGATAACTTATCTTCTGTTCACGATTCCAATCTCATTTGGAGATTCATCATTACACGACCCACTGCATGCCGTATTCAGCCCGTCCTCGATCCGGAAATATTGACTTCCCATAGAAGGGAGCTACTGTTGCAGTTCCTAAAGGCGTCAAAGCACGCGTCTGCAGTAGCCTGGAAGATATCCTTAAACCCTGCTTGTTGGCTGGTATGATATCACGCAACATGCTTCTCTATGAGGCGGTAATGTAGAACAATGCGCCGCATTGAAGAGCCAGTCACTTGAATCTATGACCAGAATCTGCATACTAGTGATGGTGCCGTTGCTTATCAGCCTCTCCTGGATGTCATTGACATAATTACAACTAGCTGGTAATGGCCACGATGAGTTCGATGTATTTCACACAAGCTGTGTCGTGTATGCTCTGGCTGAGGTCGACCTAGAGCTTCTGGGCAAGGATGCCAGCCGAGACATCAGCAAATATAACGTTTTCCGAGCATGTGGTGGTTTCTTCTCCTAAAGACATGTAATTGACGTCTCCCAAGCTTTTGTGTTTTCTAAGTATGTGACGCAGGGTACCTTGTTATAGTAAGGTTCATTGCAAGCTCCCGCTACCACGCTTGCAAACAGGAGCACGTTGAAGAAGCGCGTCATTGCCTCGAGAGTTATCAGCTACTGACGCTTGGCGTGTCGACTTTTCTTCCCAAGCCGAAGCGGCAACCCTGCATCTCTTATTTTAGGGTCGTATATAGGTAACTTTCAGGTAACCTGGAGACAGTGTCGGCTGCATATATATATAGGTAAGATCCAACTTCCTGCCATCTCTTCATCAAACAATCGGGTATACATGAGCTTCTTGGGAGACCGAAAGCCGCATATGAAAATTGAAGTCAACGGGGCAAAAGCCTATGCATCCCTAACCGTATTTTCACATAGCAGAGATCGAACTTGGACCTAAATAGGACACCTACGTGTCCAGATCTGATGTGTCTTGCGAGATGGCGGTGGCAAGAAGTTCCTCCACCTCATTCTGGTCCATCTCGAACACTTTCTCGAAGCCATGCGAATATGGTAGGGGTTGTAAGCGGCTTTTGGAAACATGCTGCAGATGTGCACCTGCTCGGAATAAGACGAGTTCTTCAGCAGTATATTCTTCCCTTGCGTGGAAATCCGGGCCGCTGACGCCCCAAGGGCGCTGGTCGACCTCACATGTCGTCCAGTTACCGGTAAGCTGGCCCTTCCCGTTCGCGTCACCATCAAAGCGAGGTTTGTCTGGTACGATGCCCTTGCTGAAATAGGCCTGGATCTTCCGCATTGTGCAAAGAGAGATCATGGACGATGAGCAGTGTCCTTCAGCCTTCTGCTCTATGAGCCCGGCGTTTAGGAACTTCCGAGACTGTTGGAGACCCGAACGGATCGGGGTGACGGGGTCACGAGAGTTTGAGACAAACAGAATGGGGAAAGAAGTATTGACCGGGTCCCTGTCTTTCAGCGGAAACTTCTTCCAATCCATTGAAGGCGGATCCACGTGGTCAATGTCCCATCCGACACAGCGGCTTGCGATTGTAAAAGTCTGGAGCCGGTTAGACGAAAGCCGGAGGCAAACAGAACATGATTACGCACCACATCTCCAAAAGACGATACATCCAGCATTTCCTGCAGCTCGGTTTGGAGCCCAGATCGAGTGACGTTCAGCTTGGCAAACAGTCAGATTAGTGATGAGCCGCTTTGCAAGTGCTGGGCAGGGAGGGACAAGGGCATGCCGTGGACAAAACTGGAATGCTCACCCTGAATTTTTGGTCACTACACATGACTGCTATGCCGCCGTCATCGGGATATTGAATGCGCAAGTCCCTGGGCTTTGGTTCGCAGAGAGGAGATAGATCGATGGGCCCGAAAAGACTTGTCAGATCCACCCTCGATGCAAAGCATCAAAGACCATAGCAATAACAGGGAAGACAGTTGGCGCATAAGTCGCGGAAAATAGCAAAGTTTTCACAGTACTGTACGTGACATAGACCGGCATGGAGCCTCTGATGGGGTACACGCGTGGCTGATTAGCGAGGTCAATGAGGATAGATTCGAATCTCTTCCTCAAGTCGTCCAGCTTGTCGCCTTTTCGATAAAGGTGGCAACGCTCCTGAGCCAGGTAACAGTAAAGCTGAAACCTATCAATCACCTTGTCCGTGTCTTGAATTGCATGTCTCCAGCTCTATGAATCATGAATATCAGTGGCAGATCTTTGACAGGAAACCCCGAAACAAGAGGGCCAGCCAGACTCACATTCTCAAAGTACCACTCGTCAGAGTTCACAACACCATCTAACACTAAGCGCCCGACATGTTCTGGAAACATGGCGGCGAAGGTAGCACCAAGGATGGTACCGTAGCTGAATCCCCAGTAAACGAGCTTTCCTCGAGTACTGGGAGGCTGCGAGTGCTCATTGGCCGATTCAGACCTTTGAGGCACACCTTCATGTCCTTCCATGCTTGGCATAGCTTTATCTGTCTCTCGTTTGAGACTGGAAGTCCATCTGTCCCATGCCTGAACGATACTAAGCATATCTTGGGCCACATTAGGTGTCCCAGCATATCTCAGGATGCTATCCGGGTGATCTTGGGTGTTGCAGAGCTTTGTCAAGCCGCGTTGGCGGAATACAACCTGCTCTGTTGCCGTGCTACTCGTGTTTGGCAGTCCAACTACCACGTTTCCGGCCGACCAGAGTGCACGACGCAGCCACGAGCCTTCCTTCGATGCTTGTCTTTCATGCTGAGAATGCGATTCAGGATAGCTATACATATCCGAGAAGCAGTCGGCTTGGGGAGTTGTAGCACCGATTCCCCTTGGATCGAAGCCAATAATGTCAAGGTCCGTCCCAGCGATCTCCTGATGCGCCCGTCCGGCCAGCGCCACCAATGTCGTTCCTGAACCCCCAGGACCACCCGGGTTTACGAGAAGGGGAGACTCGGCCCAGTCACCAGACTCAGTGTGATTCTTTCCCGGTAGCATTATAAGAGCAATATGGAGCCTCGGACTCGGCCTCATCAATGATGTAAATCGATTCAACGGGCGGTTGTAGTCCAGAGGGACGGTTAGGCGAGCACAGAAAAATTCATCGACCGCTCGGAGGCAAGGAACCCAGTGCAAGTCTTCACTCGGTTCAATCGTGTCCCAGTCCTGCAGCAACATATCTTTCCCAGAACCATGAATGGGTGTCTCAGGACTAGTGCCCACTGTCCATCTCGCCCTGAGTCCCGCCCAAAAGATCCAAAGTACGGCGGCAACTGTGACGGCAATAGCGGCCCTTGCCCGACTCCTAGGCTGGTGAGCCTGCACGCGAAGCTTGGTGTCAGGGTGACTTTCGCTCCGACCCATGGTGGAGAAACGTGACCAGTATTGTGTAAAGAGGACGAAGACGCTATAATTCAGAGCGAATAAGTGTGCTGTTAGGTTCTTCCCTGAGACGTTCTTCAAATGGCCAGAGTTCAGTCTAGGCATTCGCTGTTGACGTCCCCAAGTTCCGTTACGCGTGTGCAGGGCGGGGCTAACGATGGCGCAGCCGATGCACGATCCTTGTCCTTTGACGGCTGATCCAACTCGATGAATATATCCGTCCAATGCGGGAAGATGCCGGATTGCTGCTGCCTCTTTTTGCTGGGTGCGGAAAGGTACCGTCTAGCTGGTCGCGGAGACTTTCATAAATTAAGTCTACGTGCCTAACTGGCGCCGTATGTGCATGTACCTCAATCATCTTCAGTTGTGATTTTGTCTCTATCGGAGCGCTTTAGAGACGACCAGTTGCCCGATGCAGTAAGTCACCAAGACAGTCAACGACGCCTTGAATGTGTGGCACCAACACAGTATGCTCGGCTTGAACGCTAAGATCCTTCTCCGACGTCCGAAAGAACTTCAGGCGGCTTTCTGACATGACGAACCCACCACATGCTACTTTTGTGATCCTCGTCCTTGGATCAAATAGGTTGAGCGCCAGGTGCTCGTCGATATAGGTGCCTAGGCTCTTGGTGAAAGGATGTTGAGCCGTCGTACTGCTGGACGAACTGGGATCCATTCTCATGAAATCCCACAAGTCCCAATCGTCCGCGAGCGCGTTCCCGTGGACCCTCCTTCGTTTCATGGCCTGCTCTGCCATGGCGGACGTGCGAGTTCCATTTCCACCTAGGCCTGGCTCTCTACGCTTGGCCCCCTCATGCGAGAACCTATGTAGCTCTGAGGGCGATATGATGATGTCGATAGACTTGAGACCTATATCTGCAACCTGCGGCTGGTCGTTCTCCAGATCCGGAATTGCCGGTGCGGATAAGCAGAATCCTAGTGTGATCACCAGATCTTTTGATGTGGGTGAGCCTCGCATCGACTTTGACACGGTTATCCAACGTTCCAAGTTCGTGAGCAGCGTCTTAGTACCCAGCCGTAGAGGGCTAATGCGGCAGTCGAAAGTTGTGGACAGGAAGTCAAAAACAGCTGATTTGAGAGGCGTTGGCATGCGGACGAGGAGGAGCGGAAGGTCGCAAAAGTGACCGGGAACGACTGGCTTGTTGCCGTGGATGCTCTCAAGTACTTGTTGGAACATATCTGCTCTGCCAAAGTCTCCTGCAAGCTCGTTTCTATTGCCAGTGAGCTCGTCTTCATCGAGCTGTGGCACGAGCAACGCCGTGCATAACGCGCTTTCGTAGCGTATCGAGATGTGGAGAGCTTGGCGGTGGGAAACAGTTCTTAGCAATGGTCCGCTCGTGTCGAGTGTAGAAGCCTGTGCTACTCTAGGACGAGTCTCCGAATCATCCCCACTGCTTATGCTGTGCGTGGTTTCAGTACCAATACCTAATATCGACCCTAACGAAACCCAGCCAAGATTGACGGCTTCCAGTGCGCCAGCTCGAGCCATCACTCCATCCTCGCCATCAAGACCCAGCTCGACGCCGCGCACAACATCGCCAACAAGTAAGTCGCGTAGCTGCTTGGCAAGAGCACCGAGCCGGTTCTGACCCAGAGACTCCGCGCCCACAAACAGGGGGGAGACACGGTGCGTTGAGAAAGTCGTGTTGAAGAAGGGAGCCTGAAAGTTAGAGGAGTGCACTGATAAGTCAGATGATTCTCGGGACATTGTACCGTCAGCCGAGGGACGTTTCCGACGACCTCTGGGCGACATTGCCATGTTGAGGTCGGAGAATGTGACCGGCTGGCGAGGTTCGACGCGTCGTATATGGAAGCCCTTCGGACTTGGCGCGGCAAACAGGCGTACAATGTAATATAAGCAATATCTCGCGTCCCCCGAGCGTGTTTTAATGGATCAGGCAATACAGCAGGTGAGAGTTGGCCTGCCAATTTAACACGCGGTGCAGTTGGCTGTAGTACATTTATGTTTTGGAGGAATTGAAACAAGGGCCACCTGAGGAATGGTGGGGGTTAAGACCCGTACTGTCGGTACCTGACCTAGGCCCCCTCCATTAGTGAGCGAGATATACTGAAGAGCTACTGTACAACCCTGTAGTTTTAGGTGGTAGGTCCATGTACTCTGCTTTCAAGTGAATCACAACCACCGTTTTCCCTTCATCACCAACTCCTCTAAAGAGGTTAGGACTACTGTTGTAGCTTTCACAGGATAACAGAGCGGTTGGAGGAACAACTAAATTCAGTAAGGCAATTACATATCGGGGCTTCATCCACGAGTGCTGTTCCGTAATTTCAGGTATATAACGTACGAGGTATCCAAGTGGAATGCGGCCACTGAGTGTGCCCCATGAATCCGTCTTCAGAACACCTTGCTAAAAGAAGAAAGGCTTAACGCCAGAGGCATACAATGTGCTATTGTTGCAGCTCTCATACAACAGGAGAGGCCGCAGAGTCATAATGTTGGCCGACACACCCCTTGCCATCCCGCCTTCTTCTTGCCACGAGGAGCACACTACACGCCGGCAGCGTATAAACCTTCCCATCGCTCCTCTACGCCATTAACTTGCTTCTTGAGGGCCGCGATTTCGCGGTCTAGTTCCTCTTTATTTCTCGTAAGCGCTGACACTTCCTCAAATCGCCTGCTTCCTCTAGCGTTATCGATCATATCACTGACGAGGAAGCGTTGCTCCTCCAGTACCACGAGCCGTTCCCTAAGCTCCTTCTCCTCCACTTCCAGAGCCGACACGGCAGTACTGGCCTCACTAGCTCCGCCGACGCTTGCTGTGTCCGGATCTGACGATGCAGCCGACTCGCCGTTTCGTAGCGGAGAGAGATGCGACGCGGAGCCATTCAGGCCAGATAGCAGACGGCGGTGGTTTGCCGAAGAAGAGGATGAGGACGAGCCCGACTTCAGCATACGGGGTACACTTTTCAGCGGCAGCATATGCGTGTGCAGAAAAGACGAAGCGGCGCCGTAGATGGCCTGCTGCAACCTCTGTTGCGTTGGGCTATCCGTCTTCAGGTCACGGAGACGCTTGGCCGCGATGTTATACTTGGTGAAACTATCAGTTAGCCTCTTACGGATCTTCGCCGCTTCCTGAATCTGGGCGTGAGTTGGGGGCGGCCTGCCCGAGCCGGAGCTCGAGCCGTTCCGCTGCAGAGCACCGCTATCCTCCTGTATTTGCAGTGCCATCATGGTGCGTTGGAAAGACGGCATTAGCTGCCTAATACCGCGCTCGAATTGGCGGAGAGTCTCATACGCTCGCTGGTCCGGCGGCTTGTTGGCTATCGATTCTGCGAACTCGCGTTTTGAAAAGATAGTGGTCCTGCATTCACGGCACATGCGAATATCTATGCTCTTATGGCTTGCGCCTGCAGCCTTTTCTGATGGTGACGCCGTTGCTACATACTTGTTAGCATCATGAGTGACCGCGACGGCTGCGACACCAGGCTGACAGGAAGTGAGGTTGAGGAAAGTAGACTGACGGCGTTGCACACTTAATCCCACTTCAGTGGAGCATTGCGTCTGAGGATCAGCGCAGACTACTCGTCCACAAATCCGGCAATGATGTCTTCTGAACGTCCATGACCCAAACTCCTGGCGGCAAAAAGGGCACTTGGCCACCTTTGCGTCGTCCTCCCACGTCACCACAGACTGCTCAATAAGTTTCCGCTGGTTCTTCTGACCAGCCAAGGTGGTCACTGGAGATAGTAAGCCGCTACCGGGAGTAGCTGGTAGCTCCTCTGGCGGGTTCGCAAGAAGTGTCGTGAGCTTCGTCAGCCTTTTCTCCAGCCTCGCAATTTCCAAATTCTGTCTCTCAACCTTTTTGCTCCTCACTGCAAAAAACGTCGCGCTGTGATCCCGCAAGACGCCGTTGTGGTCGTTGTACCCTTCCCTAGACTTATAGCACGTCTCGCAAACCCTGCACCAAACTCCGCGTACAGGGTCATGACCAGCAGACCTTGAAAGCTTCATCTGATACATGGTGTGTTCTTCGCAAAACAGTCGACCGCACTTGCGGCAATTGATGCTCCCGTTTAACGGCCCCAATCTCCTCCCACAGGGGGGGTCTGTACAGTAATCGTTGCCTGTCGGCCTTTGCCAATGCTTCCTCGTGACAAGCTCCTCCGGATCGACGACAGTGGGCGCATCATGAGACTTAGAGCTACTGCCTCCAGCAATATGTGCCTGTGTGAGCTGGGTCTCGTTGGATTCGAATACCTCTAGACCCCGCAGCTTCTGGTTGATGATGGAGAGCGGCTGAAACCGCTTAGCCTTTAGCACTTGCTTATCTAGCCACGACTTGACCTCGTCATGCTCGGCCTCGGGCAGCTCTTGATGTACATCGTCGATATGCCGGTTCAGTTGAAGGAGTGTCAACATCTCCTCCTCGCATATCGGGCACAAGAGCCGGTTGTCGGCTGAGGCGCCATCGGACGGACCGGCAATGTTTATATTGGACACCAAGTCCTGCTTGACGTCGGGTACACGTCCGGAGGATGGTGGAGAGAGTGAGCTTGGGGTGGAGGTTCGAGAATGGAAAGAGACAGTGCTCGACTCTGAGGGCGCAAAAGGGCTCGCAGCTCTCGGAGGCTGTGCCGGCGACGGCGGAGCGAGCCCCTTCCCGGTACCCAGGATCCTCCCGCCACCGAGTTTGCGTCCAGACATGCCGGATGACGGGATGTTTTATTACGTGTGAGGAGATCGGAGGACGGCTAGTCGTTGCGAATGGACGGTCGGTTTCATAAGTCTGTAGCAAGATGGGCTGGTCGGAGATCTGGCGCCGGGATTCGTTCTTGTCGATCGCTCGGTCTGTCCCCTTTAGCGGATAACCGTCGACCGCAGACGCATTATGGGCGTCTTCAGCCGCATAACCGGCCAGCGAGATATCTTGAGCCAACGTGAGCACGGGAGAGCTGAGGGTCAAGAGCGCGCGTACTGGGCTTGGCTTTCGGTGGTGACGGAGGAAGAGTGTGGTGATTTGGGCTGCAGCTGTCAGCGCCTGCCAAGGAGCCCTTTTACTAGTGTTCCTTGCTGCTACAACCTTACTGCGTATTCGAAAATCGCAACCCCTCACTGCTCACAGAAAGGTTTAGACTTAAAAGGTACGTACCGGCCTCAACCTAAGCTTCCAGCCTCTTATCGTTATCGGCCCCAGCTCCCATCGTCATCATAGCCAAAAGTTTCCAACACATGCAAACCCAACAAATATGGCTTGAGCAAGGCTTACCCTATCTATCAAACAATGCCTGCTTCTGGGACCAAATTTCCAGAGGTGCAAGGAGGTGGGAGTTTGATACTTGCCTGGCAGATCAGGGGCAAGAACGTCGTCGTCGTTGGCGGTGGCGAGGTAGGTCTAACTCCTAACCTCTATCCACGCAAGTCTCGCAACCCATCGTCGGTCCTCGTTAACATCCTTTGTGTTACTGCAGGTTGCTGCCGGTCGAATTCTCAACTGTCTCAACGCAGATGCGCTCGTCACCGTCATATGCCCCTCTTCGGGCATGAACGAGGAGGTTGCCCACCGCGTCTCGCTGTCGCAAGTTAAACACATTGACCGCAAGTTCGAACCATCCGACCTAGATTCCGGCGTTGATATGGTCCTGGTCGCCGTTGACGACCCGGAGGCCTCTACCGCCATATGGAAACTGTGCAAGGAGAAGAAGATCCCAGCCAACATCGCTGATGTGCCTTCAGAATGCGATTTCTATTTCGGAAGTGTGCATCGCGACGGGCCGCTGCAGGTCATGGTCAGTACTAACGGAAAGGGGCCCCGTCTAGCCTCGACTATCCGGAAACACATTGCCGCCAACTTGCCAAGAGATGCCGGCCGAGCTATCGAGGCTATTGGTTTGCTTCGAACCAGGTTAAGAGAGATCGCTCCTCGTCCTCAGGATGGTCCGCGCCGCATGAAGTGGATGACGAGGGTGAGCGATGCATATGGATGGGAAGAGATGTGTGGCCTCTCCGAAGAGGACATGACTAATCTTCTGCGCTTCTATGCCACCAATGAAGTCCCGTCGATGGACACTCTGAAGCTTATGAGTGCGGGTGACAATGCGCAGAATCCCTATGTATTCGACGGCTCATTCGGATTCAGTACTGGTGCCTAGTAACCGGCTAGTGTGAGCTTAGACGGCTGGTTTAACATTTTTGGGAGTTTAAAGGTAGTTGTTGATACCACGGAAGCATGGGCACGGAAAGGCGAGAACTAGTAGAGCAATACATATAGCCGCAGTGCTACTTATTTCATACAACGACACGCGTCGAAACGCGCATATGGTGATACAGTCAAAGCAACCTAGAATCCTACTAGCTTCCGTCGGATAGATCTCTTTTCATACGCAGCGCAAGATAGTATTTGACATAGCGTCCAGGAAGGTGTCCGAGAAGAAGATAAACGCATCAAGGTATACCGTGTGCTTTAATTCTTAAATTCGTTGAAGCGATGCTCCCTTCTTCGCGAGCGCCGTGCCCAGTGATATTCTCTGACAACAGACCTTCATCCATATCAGCATGTATGAAATCAATGCAAACCCAGGAGCGAAAGCAAGATGTGTGAACCCGCCGCCAATGCACGTTGGCCAAAGGACCTGATATACCAAATGCTCCGGACACCAGTATAGAGAAAAAAGCGATATCTGGAATGCGCTCAAACAGCCACTTCTTCTACTCCGCCCAGAAATTTCCGAATCCGAGTAATTTCCAGATCACCCTTTTCTGACTCTACTGCTCTAGTCAACCCATCCAATACTGTGTCGACCTCGGCATCGGGTGTCCGAGTGCATAACGACACGAGATGTTTGTATTTCAGCTCAACATCGCGGCTCCGGCTCTGGAGCGCAGATACAGCTCTCTTGGTCTCGTTGGATCGCATGCGCACCGCATTGATTCGCGCTCGTAGGACGGCTGTTGAGGGCAAGGCAATAGAAGCTCCGTTTCCGGTTCGGGCAGCCTCAACGGCCATGTCAAGCTCCGTCTCCCATGCGGTCGCGGCCGCGAGGTCAAGACGCCCTTGAGACTGCTCAAGTTGCCTGACGCGGAACTCCTCTTCTTTGCAAGCATGATTGAGATTGGCCACTTTTTGCCGAGCAAGTTGCTGTTCTCTAACCTTCTCTTGTAATGCTTCCAGAGCCCTGCGCGCTTCTCCCACCTGGGTAGAAGTGGTCCTTAGGGAGGCATGCAACGAATCTATAGCTTGTTGCTTGACCTTAAGCTCGCTTTGAAAGAGGCTCGAAGTCTCAGTAAGGAGATGAGTAATGGCTAGAAACCGAGTATTAGCACCCCGACTCCACGGATGAGAAAGGAGAAACGCGAAATGATTTGAGGACAAATCAGAAGGCGTGTATCACTTACAATTGACAACTTCGTCACTACTTTCTCTGCCTTTTTGACTCGAACCAGGAACTCCGTCCTTGTCGACGCCCTCCGTATCGCCATTGACACCATCTTTAGCACCCTCGATCCCGATGCCGAAGTCCAGAGGCCGCAGTCCCGCGCGATTTGCGATATTCGGGTCCGCACCGACCTCAAGGAGCTGCGATATTATACTCCTGTTCCCGATCCGAGCAGCGATGTTGAGAGCCGTATCGCCACTGTGGTCTTGCGCGTTGACAATCTCGCTCATGAATCGTCCCAAACCCATCTTGGCCGGAAGGCTAGAGTTGCCGTTGACGTTGGCTACCGCCGCTTGCTGACTGCTGGGGGCACTTCCTTGTTTGACGACCCACTCAAGTAAGCTCTCGAGATAATACCTACTAGCGATGTTGCGACCTTTTACTGCACTTGTAACGGCGATATGATGCAGCACAGTCCTCCCCTTATCGTCCCTTACATCGATCGTGCTTCCGAGTACGTCGAGAAGCTCTGGAAACGAATTGAGATCCATCGAGTTCGTAACCACGCAGGCGCGCATCAGCGCCGTCTCTCCGGACGAATTTACTCGGAAGGGGCTGGCGCCGCAGGCAATGAGCGCATGAAGCAGCCGCATCCTGGAGAGTGTCGCTGCCCAGTGTAGAGCAGTGTGACTTTGTGCATCGATAGGCATGTCAAGTTCCAATGGTGTCATTGACTGTAGCATTTCGTGCTTGACCTGGTCGTCAGCGCTTGCGTCCATAAAGAGGCTCATGAGCATGCTCCTCTTGTTCTGGGCATCGGGGGACACCTCGAATGGCAACGGCCGGAGAGGTGTGTAGGCGTCATCTGGGGAGGAATGCGAGTTGACACCGGCGTGGGAATATATGAAGGATTCATTCGGTTCCGTGGGCGAACCTGGGAAGGCATTCGCGTAAATATCCATGGACGTGTTATACCCAAAGCTATCGGCGGGAGTCATCGACATCCTGGGGCGTTTCCTGGGTGGCTCAGCACCATCACCGTTCGCCTGATGGTCGTTCTGTGTCGAATATGCCGAGTCCATGTTCTGGCCGTAGTCTGAGACAAAGCTCTGCTGCGAGTTCCCGGGGAAGTCATCCATGCTCGCCATGGAGGATTGACGATTGAAACTGGGCGCCCGTGTAGGACCATTGCGGTTCCTTGGACCAGGTGAATCAAACCGCGCCTTGCTGATAGCAGCGACAGCGGTAGTCGCCATGGAAGATATGTTCTTGAAAAAGGTGCCCGACATACCGTTGCTCCGGGATTCTGAAGCAGCGTTGTACATCCTCTTCCTCTGAGCGGCCATGGCCTGTTCCTTGGTAGGAGTGTCAATGTCGGTACTTGGCCCTTCCCCGTTCAGCCGCATGTTGTGTGTGAGCAACGTTTGCAGTGCGTCCTCGACGCCATACTGGCGGCAGACCTCGAGCCCTCGCTCGAAAGGTATCCATGTGCCTTGATATTTGCCGTAGCCTCCCTGAACCTTTTCATGCTCGCCAGTCTGGATCTCTTTTTCTAAGATCTTAGTCCTTCTACCCTTGTCGACGCCAGCGACCTTGAGGATCTGGGTCGCATTAAGCCAGCTGTCATTCTGGCGGCGCATCACGGCAACGCCATTGACCTCCATCTCGTAGACATTGACGCCGGAGTAAGTGGCCTAGTAAGCTTGTCAATGCTGGTTTGCTTAGGGAGTGAGGAGAAGGGCGGCACCATGGCACGACGTACCGAGTAAATAGGCATGACATGGACATTTTCGTGCGGATGCCTCGCAGATTCATTATACTGTCGGTACATGGAGCCATTTCCGGCATTTTGCTGAGAAGACGGCTGGCTCATCGTGAAGGATTGTTGCGAGGACGGCTGCGACTGCATCTGCGGCGGCTGCATACTGTTGTGAAAGCCGTTTTGGCCGGGGTCGAACGAAGACGCCACTGTAAAGGGAGCGCTGCTTGCCGACGTCAAGGCAGCAGATGCCGAGGCGTTGGAGAGACTGGCGACAGCGTCGGAGGAGGTAACGGGGCTGGTGATAACAGTTGTCGATGCCATTTAGCAGCCCATCGAAGCGGACACCACGGGTTTATGCTAGAGATTAAGAGTCGATCTACTGGATAGGAAGAAACTTCCAGTGAGTTTGGACAATGGCTCCTTTGGATCTAGTGTGTTCTCTGTAGATCGTAGATGCGCACGCAAGTCTGTCGGGTGTGGATGTAGAACGAGGAAAGCCGCCAACTGTAGTCGTGTGGTTGATAAAGTCGACTGTGTAAAAGTTGGTTCTTTGCGGAGTACTTCGTATCAACTGGAAGGAGAGACGCGATGACCAGCTGTGTGAGTGAAATGCCGGGCCGGACGACACTGATAGTCCGATTGTCTCTGACAAGGCTATTCTGCGGAAAATGACTACGGTGCAATGGTTCTCGATGATAGCTGTCGCGACTAGGAGGATGGTCAATTAAAGTCGAGAGAGCAGGGACGAGCAGGGACGTGTCAGGTTCGTGGAATGGCGTGCCCTTTTCGTGGCAGGACGCGACGAGGGAAACCAGCACCTACCCCGCCTGCCGTCCTCATTGTCCCCATTAAGCAAATACACTTATCCGTACCAGGTATATAGTGGAGCTAGCTCAGTATTAAGTAACCTACCTACGTTGGAGTGCGAAGATACACGAAACTTCAGATACGAAGTCTCGTCCCCTTTCCTCTGGGTAAACCTAGAGTTTAACCACTGTCAATTTCAAATTGGGCATCATTCTCACAGTGTCTACTGACCTACCTGCACTTGGAGGATCGGCTTACCGCCCTCTACAGTGGACGCGTAAAGTGCAGTGATGATGTGAAGCAGACATCTTCGAGACTACCTTAGGTAACTTTCTGCATCAACCCCACTGCTCCCAACATATCACAGTAAGGCTGGGCTCAAGGTCAATCAAGGCGCTTTCCAGCTTGAGCACTCTTCAACAATGTCTGGTCTCCAAATCCCTCCTCCGCAGACGACGTTACACCTCTATCGGCACCTTCTCCGTGAAGCATCCTACCTCCCACCGGCTGTGAAGCCTTTCTTCTGGGACCGGATACGCACGCGGTTCCAGTTGCATCGGAGAGACCCCCAGCCCGCCGTCCGTATCCAAAAAGCCCATAAAGACTTGCGCTACCTCCGCTCTGCAAATGCCGGCCATGTATTTCGCATGCGGCGCATCCTGATGATGGGCTTCGGTCGTACTGGCAGACGCCGTCGGGAGCTCATCGACAATCTAGTCCAGAGAACCCGCCCTCATGTCGCTGACCAGGACAACCATGCGGACCCAGTTGGCAAAAGGGTACGTCATGACTCGACTGAGGAGGACGTCTTCTGGGATGACTGGCTAGCAGGATGGGACAAGGCGAAGGTCCTTGCTTTGGCTAGGGCGCAAGCGTCAGTTGATCTTCCCGAGATTCCACTCCCTACATCAAAGATTACGGATCCGCATAAGCTTGTTCCCACAGAGAATATTTGGGGCAGACCGCTGGCAAAGAAGTTGGCGAGGTCCAAGTTAAGAAAGGAATACAAGTCCCTTATAAAACGATTACTTCCGCCTGTGGATGATGCGGAATGGGAATTGCTAAGCCGCCTAGCCACGGGACGCGCGGGACGCAAATACGATGTACCGAAACGGAGGACAGTAGCGACCACTGTAGGAACGATGAAAGGCAGCTGGGAGTGGAAGGACTATGTTCTCAAGCCCATTCGAGCTGCTGATGCGAATAGATCGAGGAAGTTAAAGTCGCTCAGTGGCGAGGTCGACGATACCTCGCCATTTCCTCGATCCGCCATAGGCGTTCACCGTTTCACAAACCGGTCGTGGAGACGGCTATACGCAGACATCTGGCGAATGACGGCAACGATGAGAGAGAGAGATGGTCACCAGACATGGGAAACTAGGTGGGGAAAGCCTGAAGTCAAGATCTCGGGGTCGACTGCCTCTCAAGCAGAATTCTTCGGCGGTATTCCCAGTACTGGGAAGTCCAAGACGGTGGTTGAACAGAGCATACGTGGTTGACATTGTGTCATAACTCCAGATGTTCCTGCCAGCCCCAGGAGCTTTTCGATAACAGCTTCAACTCCAGCCGGGTTCCATCATCTGCTTGGATTCAGTTGACGTTGTCCAGCAACCCCGCCAACTTGACCAGTCCGCCGCCGTCCATCCGCATACCGACCCATTCATTCATCATCTTTGCACCGATGCTTTCGTAAAAACGAATACTGGGCTCGTTCCACTTCAGCACGCTCCATTCCAGACGGCCACCCTGCATTGCCACAACCTCCTTGGCCAGTTCGACGAGCAGACGTTGGCCATATCCCTTCTTACGATGGGTTTCCCGCACGAAGAGATCCTCGAGATATATGCCCGGACGCGCCCTCCAGGTGCTATAATTATAAAAGTAGAGGGCGATGCCGGCGGGTTCGCCGGTAGCAGAATCGAAGAGGATAAGGCAGCGTGCTGGGCGGGAGGCGGAGATAGGCTCTGTTAGCGAAGCAGGTGTGCTTTCAGGGTTGGCCGATTGGTCTGGCGATGGGGCGAAGGCAATGGTCGCTAGCAACTTCTCCTCGGTGGCTTCGACGCTGTTGAGCTCGTGTTCGTAGTCTGCAAGCTCGCGAATGAGCTGAAGGATTGCTGGCACGTCTAGCAAGGCGGACAATCCCTCTGTTAGGCGTGTATTGTGTCATGGGAAGATGGGACTAACTAGGGCGGACCTTCGCGACGCGCGTGGCGGACAATTGCGGCATTGGACGTCATGTTTGCTGCTCAATAGGCCGTGTCTTTGACTTGACTTCAGTATCTCCACAAAGTAAGCCTGAATTTATTACAGCAGCTGGAGCTTTTTCAATCACACAGAGAGATTTTGTCAAGACTCGCAGAGAAAGCTGGGGAAATATAGGAATAAATAAAACCAATAAGTCCAGACCACTCTACTGGAATATTCAATATGCCCCGCAATGCCCCTCCAGTCAACAAAAGGGCGTCATAGTTCAATCCTCCAGGATTGTACAGCAGGGGCAATTAGCATCAAGAGAATGGACACTAAGGTAGTGTACCAGGTACCTTGGATGCTTGCCTACCTTAAGCAATGAAGACAGGAAGCTTGATACCCTTAATACCTTAATCAGGCCGAGTAGGGTAGAAATAGTGAAAACTTGCGACTTTTCGGCTGCTTGGCCGTGAAGTATCGATACTAGAGTGTCCCATACTTTTAAAAGACCAGGTTTCAGAACTTCGTAAGCTCTATTTTGAAGTACCGCAAACAGTGCTCTCTCTCCACAGAGCTTCGCATCACAATTCGATGCTTCGATAACAACGGCACACCTGTCATCTTTCAGCCATCAGTGTCAGTCTGACCGTTGTTGCCGCTGCTGGCCTCATGCTGCCATCACCAGTCCTTTTTTAAAGAGCTAGCAACATTCAGGGTATTGCCGTGGACCCCGACGCGAAACCCTGGTCAGAGCTCGACCTTTCATACCAGGACCGGATCTCATTCTGACCAACCAATTGAACACGGGAAGTTCCTTCGATCTCCTCTGACTGGAGTTTCATACCTTTGCTCCTACCATAATAGGGGATCAGCTAAGTCTGCGTCACATGGTCGATTCGCCGACTGTCGGCTTCTCGCCGGAGCCGACTGTGACGTTCAACTCGGGCCAAAGCACCGTTTCGTCGCCTGACCTCCGTATTCTTCACTATAACGACGTCTATCACCTCGATCCTTCGTCTGCCGAACCCGTCGGTGGCATTGCCCGTTTCATCACTGTCTGCAAGGAGTACAAGGAGCATGTTAGGTATCGAGGCCAGCCTGGTCTGGTCACCCTCTTTTCCGGCGATGTCTTCAGCCCAAGCCTGGAGAGTAGCGTCACCAAAGGTTCTCTTAGAATAACTTCACACCCCTCTATTGTCAAAGACTTTGAGGCTAACACTCATCGCCAGGAAGCCACATGGTTCCGATCTTGAATAAGATTGGGACAGACTGTGCTTGTATCGGTGTACGTTGGGACGACGTCTCATGGGGCCCCACCGGGCCGCCGTCCCAAGTTTACGTGATTTAGCTAACTGGAACCGAGCAATCTAGAATCATGAACTCGACTTCGGTGTCAAGCAATATCGACATCTGGCCTCAAAGTGCAGCTTTCCGTGGCTATTAGCCAACGTGCTTGATCCTGCTCTGGGAGAGAATGTCCCGCTTGGTAACGCAAAGAGGACACACATGATAACCGCCTCCAATGGCATCCGGATTGGCTTAATAGGACTAGGCGAGCGTGAGTGGCTCGCCTGTATCAACGCACTTCCGCCGAACTTGATATATCGTTCGGCGAGTGAGGTTGCACGGGAGCTGATCCCTGAGCTGCGATCCAGGGGCGCTGATGTTATCATCGCACTGACACACATGAGAGAGCCGAATGACCTCAAGCTAGCCTCGCAACTAGGGGGGGAAATAGACATTATTCTGGGCGGCCACGACCATTTCTATGCACACACTTTAATCGCAGGGACACACGTGCTGCGGTCCGGCAGCGACTTCAAACAGCTTAGCTATCTCGAGCTGCGCCGCTCGACAACGAGTCCTGGAAAGTGGGATGTTGATATCTGGCGCCGCGATATGGTGTCCTCGATTCCACAGGATGCAGAGACGCTGGTACTCGTTGATCAGTTGACCTCCAAGCTCAAGAAAAGCCTCGCAAAACCCGTGGGATGGACCGCTGCACCCCTCGATGGGAGGTTTACTACCGTCCGCAAAGAGGAAAGCAATCTGGGCAACTTCGTTTGTGACATCATGCGCTATCACTACCAGGGCGACTGCGCAATCATGGCTTCAGGGACCATCAGGGGTGACCAGATCTACGGTCCTGGACCCATTACATTGAAAGATATTACCGATTGTTTTCCGTTTGAGGACCCGCTCGTGGTCATCAGAGCCTCCGGGGAGAATATCTGGGCTGCACTTGAGAATAGCGTGTCAATGTATCCGGCACTTGAAGGTGAGCATAATCCCGCACTTCTCTTTTCAACAGCCTGCAAGTACGTCCCGTAAATATTCTAACTGTCCGGAATCAACAGGACGTTTTCCTCAGGTTTCTAACATCAAGTTCTCCTTCGATCCGTCCCGGCCGGCTGGTGACAGAGTCATAGCAGCCGAGATTGGAGGCAAGCCCTTCGATTTCGACAAGCAATACGTCGTGGTGACCCGCGGATACATGGCGCGTGGCAAAGACGGCTACACCTCCTTGCTTGTCAAATCCGAAGGTGGCGACTGCGAGGAGATAGTATCCGAGGAGAACGGAATCCTACTGTCCCTGCTCTTGAGGCAGTACTTCATGTCCCTCAGAGTGTTGGGCCAATGGGCCAATTGGGGCCCTTCAATGCAGCAACATTGGGGTAAAGTTGCCGCTGAGGTTAGCACCTCTCATCCACTGGTGACTCCCAGTGCCGCGACAGGAATTCGCCCAACAGAAAGGGCGAGTGATAATTCGGATAAGTGGGAGCTCGGCCTGGGCGATTTCTCGCGACCCGGGGTGCGCCTGAGGCCTTCAAGCCGTGCGTCCGTGGATGAAGCGGCCGAGGATAGCACCAGTGATGGAGACAACGGCGGAATAGAAGCAACTGAGGTCGATGGCAGAGAACTCAGCATTATGAGGCGCGTGTTCAGGAAGTGGTCCCGGCTGGCTGGGGTGCAGGGCCGTGCTTGCGACAGTCTCAAAGAAGACGAGATTGATGTAGGCTGGACCAAAGCAGTTGCGCCCAAGGTCGAGGGACGGATCACGATCATTGATCGTTGAGAGAAACAGCTCCTGATAGCCGCAGCGCCTGTAATGGAGACTTCAGAGTGTTCGGACGTAAGGAAAACGAGGTCGCATCAAAAAACAATATTCTGGAATTTACGGGAGTGTGGAGTGTACGCCTGACTGCTGGTTGGCATCTTGGGGTGATATGATATCTTGGCACTCTTATTTGAGTCGCCAGAGAAGGAGGTAATGCTGCCGGAGTCCGTCAAACCCTTATTCTACATGCCATGTTTGGACTCGGAGCCAATTCTACCGGTCTTCATGTGCTGTAGTATTTTTGCGGATCAGCAAAGGTCTAACATGGGCTAACACCCATTCTGAATGGATCGACTCCGGGAACCCGGAGGATATAAGGGCAGAGAAAACGAGAAGCGCGTCGCCAAGGCGTCTGCAGTCGAGAGGGTTCGGGACTCTTCGATCTGAGCTCGTCAATTCTTGGTTTTGGAGATGCAACACCTTGTTCGTCGGAACGAAAGTCATATACCTGGGATGGTACTACAAGAGCCTTCCTGGAAGCCCTGGGCGTCTATGAGGCTCAAGTTCCTGCACCTGTCATTTACACCTAATTTAAGTTGACTTTCAGACGTTCTCCGATTTCCCGGTTCGTGGTGAATCTTACGCGGGGAAGCGATGCTTCTCTGGACCTTTCGGTGATTCAGGCTAAAAGGGGTCGCCCGCAAGGTCAACATAAGGTAACATTCTGGTTACCGTAGTACAGCAGGATGCAACTCAAAGCTAACTTATTGAGCCCTACCCATGGTAGAGAGAATAGCGTGGCGTACTCGATCGAAACGAACCGTGGGTGGCGATGTACAAGCAGACTGAATACGGCGTCCAGCCGGGGTTCAGTCACTTCGGCGAATTCGTCGTAGCCCCGTCGTGATATAAAGCTGGCTGCGGTATGAGACATACCCTGATCACGGGAGTCCCAGAGGATGCAAGACTCGTGTCAGAATGCTCACAATGCTCACTCCAGCTTCAGCGACCTTGGTTCTTATACTGGCTGGCGCAGTAGGCGTCCACAGTCAGCAGACTGTCTGGGGCCAATGTGGCGGCATAGGCTGGAGTGGCCCTACCACATGTGCTTCTGGGACATATTGCTTCAAGCAAAACGATTACTATTCGCAATGCCTCCCAGGAACAGGCCCAACATCTTCTGCGGCCCCAACGACCAGCGCGCCTCCTACAGGGCCAACGACACAGCCTACTACCCTCACGACAGCCACCACTGCCACGACGACTTCCACGGGAGGGAGTGCAACATGTCCAGCCATCCCAGGAAGCTTGGGCGCTTCCACATCCACGCTTCCTGATCCCTTCACCTTTGCCGGGGGCTCCAAGGTTACGACCAGAGACCAGTGGACATGTCGACAAGGAGAGATCAGCAGCTTATTTCAAAAGTACGAGCTGGGCACCTACCCACCGAAGCCGTCGACAGTATCGGCCACATTCTCGGGCAACACGTTATCAATCTCGGTGTCAAATGCCGGAAAGTCGATCTCCTTCTCAGTGACCATCAACAAGCCCAGCGGCTCGGGGCCATTCCCGGCTATCATCAACTACGGCACCCTAGGCGCTAGCATCCCGATCCCCGCAGGTGTGGCAACTATCTTGTTCGACAATGACGGCATGGCCGCTCAGCAAGATGGCTCGAGCCGCGGGAAGGGCAAGTTCTACGACCTGTATGGGAGCTCACACAGTGCCGGAGCCCTCACCGCTTGGGCATGGGGCGTCTCCCGCATCGTGGACGCCTTGGAGCTGACAAAGGCTCTGACGGGGATCGATCCGGCCCGGATCGGAGTGACGGGTTGCTCTCGCAATGGCAAGGGTGCTTTCGTCGCCGGTGCGCTGGAGCCACGGATTGCGCTTACGCTTCCGCAGGAATCGGGAGCTGGTGGTGCTGGTTGCTGGCGCTTGGAGGCCTGGCAGAATGCTAACGGGTATAGTGTGCAAGATGCGAAGGAGATTGTTGGTGAGAACGTCTGGTTTTCCCCAAGCTTCAACAGCTACGTGAACAATGTCAACCAGCTTCCATTCGACCATCATATGCTGGCTGCCCTGGTCAGCCCGCGGCCGATCTATATCATGGAGAATCCTGACTACGAGTGGTTGGGCAAGTTGAGCACTTACGGTATGAACAGGCAACTTTGGCCTACCGACCCCTGAGAGCACTTTTGCTGACGCTAACTTTCCGAACAGGCTGCATGGGAGCAGCGCGCAAGCAGTACCAGGCGCTCGGTGCTCTCAACAACTTTGGCTATAGCCAGGTTGGCGGGCACTCTCATTGCTCCTTCCCAAGCGCTCAATCGGCCGAACTGAATGCCTATATCGGCAAGTTCCTTCTCAACAACGCCAACGCTGGTACGACAAACGTCTTCAGGACGGATCAGAATCTCAACTTCAACATTGACACCTGGTCGCCATGGACGGTTCCGAACCTGAGCTAGAGCTGTGCAAGAACCCCAACAATGGCGCGGGCAGAGACCTTCTTCCATGTACTTCGGGAAGAGGCGATTGGGGTACTCTCCCTGAGGAGCCTAGAGTTGGCCACACGCGTATATGCGGGTGGTGGAATAGCACTTGCATACATATTTTGCTGTCTCAGAACGGAACTCACGAAAGCAATGTATATATACGACGAAGGTGCCGCCCAAGCTAGCAACCAAACGAAATAATCGTCTGAGTAATTCGTTTCACAAGCTTCCAAATACTGACTAGCAATCAAAGAGACGTCGGAAACGAGGTTCTCGGCCAGCTCTCGTAAATGACGGTGCAAGCCTTCGTGTTCGAGCTTTTAGCTTTCTCAATGAAGAAGCTTGCAAAGATCTCTTATGTAACAACCGCTATTGGGGCCGAAGCCTTGTCTGAAGGACTCGCAGTAGAAAGTCAAAGGCGGGTATCATCAGTCTGGACCGTCATCGCGCATCCTGGATCTGATCCGCGTCCGGCTTCAAGAGGGTAACATCGCTCTAAGTCAGGGCCTGCCAGAAGCGGTAACAGGGAAAGACAGCATCCGTACATGGAACTAAAGGCTGTAGGTAAGGTCCTGGATGTTGGGAGATGGGAATACCACTATTCGAAACCGCTGTAAGTCCAGCTTGACACCTGCAAGCCTAAGCTGAATCTAGACAACGGCTTCGCTACACATTCTCAAGACGAACACATCTGCATAGTAAAGACTACCTGCAAATCTCCGTGATACTATTCATAGCGTGGGAACGTTTGTAATTTCTTCCCCGCGACTGGAACCGGGTTAAAGGGAACCACTATCTTGGTTCCGCGCTCCCCTGTGTCCGAGCCAACCTGGTGCAATGCACAGCATGCAGGGTGTCAGTAAGTGTTCCGGGAAAGAATGCTGAAAGATCTGGAATCGGTATAGCCGAGTATCCTGCCATGTCCGCTTGCCCAGCAGGGAAACGAAGCGCTCATTTCGCCCTAGTAGCGAGCTGCTTAACGCACTACTACCACATTAGCAAGATTTCAATCCCCTAAGCGGAGTCGTTGAGGTCGAGGAGACACTCGGAAGTCCCAAAGAGGAAACCATGATCATGGCTCCGGAAGTCAACAACGCCACAACCTACAGCTGGGCAAAGTACTCGGACGGGAAGAACCCGAGCGTAACCTGAGCAGATATGGTATTGGCAAATCCAGCGCGCGTGGACCGCTTCCTATAAGAAGTCCAAGTCGTAAGCGATGAGTGTCTCACCTGTGCCCAGACGAAGTGCCAGCTGCCCTGTCTGTATCGTGTCGAACCATCTCTTGAGGGCTATCAGAACCGTCGCCATGGTCGGACTAAAGTCAGGCCTGTTCGCCTGCCTAACAGCGGCCAGCCTCGTCTCGGCCGATGGCTTGAATGCTCGCGCCCAAGCCGCGGGGAAGAAATACTTCGGGACAGCCATCAGCACCACTATTCTGAACGACGCGAGCGCAAATGCTATAGGCAAGAACTTCCAGGATTTTGGGCAGTACACCTGCGAGAATGAGATGAAGTTCGACGCCACAGAGCCGTCTCGCGGCACCTTCAGTTATGGCAACGCCGACAGGATCGTAGCACAGGCACAAGCAAATGGGCAAATTATGCGTTGTCATGCGCTCGTATGGCATAGCCAAGTCCCGTCCTGGGTTACCAATGGGCGCTTCGACAACGCAACGCTGATTAGCATCATGAAGAACCACATCGCCAACGTGGTCGGGCACTACAAGGGGAAGTGCTACGCCTGGGACGTGGTCAACGAGGCGCTGAACGAAGATGGGTCGTACAGATCATCGGGTTCGGTCTGGGGGTCGACGATCGGACCGGCCTTCATCCCTATAGCGTTTGCTGCGGCGGCAGCGGCGGACCCGGCAGCAAAACTGTATTATAACGACTATAACTGCGACAAAGCAGGAGCGAAAGCCACCGGGGCGCAAAACTTGATCAAGATGGTCAAGTCCTACGGCGCGCCGATCCACGGCTTCGGCATGCAGGGACACATGACCACAGGACAAGTCGGATCCGCGTCGGCACTGGTCAGCAACATGCAGGCCTATACAGCGCTGGGAGTCGAAGTGGCATATACTGAGCTGGACATGGCAACGCCTTCATCAAGCCCTAACTTCAACCAGCAGGCGACCGACTACGCGACCGTGGTATCGGCATGCAAGCAGGTGTCCGGGTGCGTGGGAATCACCATCTGGGGCTTCACGGACCGGTACACGTGGATCAGCAACTCGGCGCCGCTGCCCTGGGACAGCAACTACCAGAAAAAAGCGGCCTACACAAGCATTCTCAATGCCTGGGGAGGATCGGTAACGGGCAGCCCGACGACGACGCCGACGACCATTGTGACCAGCACCACAACGGCGGGTTCGGCTCCCACGGGCGGAAATGGTTGCACAGCGGCCCACTGGGCACAGTGTGACGGAATCGGCTATACGGGATGCAAAACCTGTGCCTCGCCGTATACTTGCAAGTACTCAAACGACTATTACTCGCAGTGCCTCTGAACAGAACGACCACAATGTCCCTGCAGCTTTTCGTTGGCCAGCAATGGATCTGTTGAGACGAAAGTGACAAGACGATGACTGACGGATGTTGGGTGGATCTTGAGACACGATAGTCCACAGAAAATCAATCTCGTGTTGCGGATGAGGTGCTGCTTCCGACGAGGACTTCAATGTCGTGTGTGCTGAATGCTAGGTAAGGTAGCAAACCTTTGATATACGAGTGTACAGTGCTTGACCCGTCGTAAATGCGTGCTCCTCCCACGGCAGCGTAGCAGTGGCTGGGGTAACTTGTGTGAGTTGCTGCATGCACCGGCCATGTCCAGATCCAGTGCCCGGAGAAAATAAGAAAAAACGTGATCTGGGTTGTTGAGGGAAAGCGGAAGAGGAGCGGACCCGGAGAGTGGTTCCGGGTTGATCGGCTTCATGCTCTTTGTGGCAACCCATTTGTTGATGTGCGTAAACCTCTTGATGCTCGTATCAGCGTCTTGACGACGGCTATGTGAGAACATGCAAGATGCATCCGTGGTTGTGGTCTCAAGGGTTGAAGGCTGGTATCGACTGGTTGATGGAGGCTTTCAATGTGCGTGTGGACTGAGTCGTTTGTTGTACCTGACAGCTAGGTACTCAAGTACCTTGCCAGTACAATCCCGTACCTGCAGCAGCAGCCGAGAAAGAGGAAAGGGTTGGCTTCAGGTACCGGAGAGGCTGAATCGCTCCAACGGATGGTAGTACGGTAAAGCTAGGTACCTACAGTGGTCGGAGCAGGGACACGTGAAAAGTGGAGATCGAATGCCTAAGCGGAACTGCTCTCCACGACAGCCTTTTGGCTTTTCATTCTCTGCAAAAAAATAAGTTGAAGCTTTGTAGAACTTACTACTTACTACCTTACCTTACGGGAACACCAGTCACCGAATATCATAAGATCTTTTACACTTCCTTTTTGCACCTTTGTACCTCGTCGAGCGATCCGAGCCTAGCATTGTCAACCTACCAAGCAGCATCACTATTTCTACCGCTGTACAATATCCAAGCATCCGAGTTTCGATATCTCGATAGCTTTCGTTCTCTCGGCCTCTGAATATAAGCTTGCCAATTCATTGAACCATCCCTCACGATGCCTTCACACTTACCATCGAGTTTCGCCTCGGCTGCGGCAGGACAGACTCGTGACAACACTAGAACAGGAGCCAGGAGTGATGCGACCACACGGGGTGCGGGAAGTGGTGAATGGTAAGCTCGACAAGCTGTCCCCCTCCCCTTGCAATAATGCTCGCGTGACTAGTGTTATGCTCGAGACGGCTGCTTGTCCACCAGATGGTCCACTCGATGCGGCTTCAGTTCCATGTGTCTCCTCTCCCTGGCCTGTGTCTCTCTCCCTGTGCTCCCGGCCGTTCTGACGCGTAGAAAACAGGTCGCGACGCGAAGGCCGCACCACCAACGGCACTCTTACCTTCCGCCGATCATCTACCACTCCTTTCAACCAGTCCGCTCCACATGCGTCAAACGATCCTCCGCTCACTCCAGCAGCCGAACCGCCTTCGGCTGCCGTACCCCAAACTCCTTCCTTCGACGCGTCCAGTGCTCCTCGCTACTCCAAGGAGGAACTGTTAGATTTATTCCGGGCTAGTTCTGATCCGCACCAACACGATGTATCCAGTCTTTTCGCCCCCGGCTGGAACCCGGGACACGTCAACGGAACCTCATCCCGACCCTGGGGCAAGGCCGGTGAATCAAACCATGTGGCGCCGGACCCTGGCGTCTGTTGGGACTCTGAAGGAAGGATGCTACCCGTCAGCCTTATAGACATGACTGCTGAGGAGAAGGAACTCTTTGCAACAGATGTCAACTCACCCTTGAAGCTTCCCCAAGCCAACAAGGACGGAGCTGCTGCAGGAACAATTGGTCAAAACGGTCGCAAAGCGTCGGTCTCCCATGGCACCACGACTGGATTTGGCGTCTCCTCCCCCTCAACTTCATCTCGCCCCGGAACCAGGCGACGCGAGACCACCGACACGAATCCTTTTCCGAATAGCGCAGTTGCGTCGCCTACGGCCTCCCGGTTCGAGTCGACATCTTGGTTCAACCGCAAGAATACCGAGACCAAAGAGCCGATCTCCTACGAGGAGCCTGAGGAGGACAATCCTATGTCTCGTGATCAGACCAAGCCGCAACCATTTGCTTCCCTGAACCGCAGTAATACGACGGGCACCTCCGGGTTTGGGGCAGCGCCTTCTATTTGGGGCGGCTCGGCTGCTGCCACGACGCCGGGGTTGGGAGCTTTTGGAAATTTTGCGCTTCCCAGCCAGACCGGTGCCGACAAGCGATTGGGAAGTACACGTGGGGAGTCGCGGCTGGCGCATCTGATCCCTAAGGAGACCACGGACGCTTTCTCGTCTAAGCCCGCTGAGGGTGCCAACCAGGAATTGCATAAGTCGTGGCGGGCTCGGCCTAGGACTGATACCGATCCTTTTGGAGCAGATGATCGTCTTTCAGGCAGTGCTGTGCTGGGCGGATCGAACGATGCGAGCCCACCCTCAAAGCCGCAAGGCACGTCGGGCGGCTCGATTTTCGATACCCCGGTCAAAGGCAATACCGGTGACTTTGGAATGTCTGGGCTGAATCTCGGTGGCGACGTCGATGATAATGGGCCCGCTAGTCCCTCCGAGACCAACCCATACCGCAGCCCACCAACTGAGCGTGGCGATGGTGACCACGACGCCATCGGCTTTGACCGGTCTCACCATACGGGCCATGGATCCGACCACCCTTCCAATTTCGGTTCCGTCTCCCGTGCGTTTGGTGCGACGCCTTTCGAAGGAAGCGATCGGAGCCAGACCTCAAGTGTCGGCGCCAAAGGCTATCCGACTCTGAATAATCTTACTGGTTGGCCAGCTGGCCCTTCCGCTGGAACGCCCGACCGCGATCGTCCGGCCTTCACCTCGGCCTTTGGCAGTAGCCTCTTCAGCCCGGTTGGTGATTTGCAATCACCCGGCCTGGGCGGCATGACTGGCATGTTTTCTGGTCCGACGACCTCTAATGTCGCCGCAACGGGTTCTTTGCGGGGAAGTAAGTTGGGTTCGCTGTTCCCAGCTTCTATGCAGGCTCAAATGCAGAATCCGGAGCAGGATTCACTCAGTGACTCCATCCCGGATCTCCGCCAGAGCAATCCATTAGGCGCTATTGGTCGTGGTCCTGTTGGTGTACAGCCTCGTGAGACAGAGAGTCCCTTACGCTCAGGCAGAGGCGTGTTCGAAGATATGTTCTCCTCTGTCGACTCGTCGAGGCTCGCTTTCACGACAGGCGAACAGGGACTGCCAGGTCTCACTGCCACCTCTCAGGGCCAGTCTTTCCCACCTACAAATATCGCCCCTCCTTTCCCGGCCGGCCAGTCCTCTGAGCCCCCTACAGCTCAAGCGCGTACTATGGTAATGCCAGACAGGATGAGATGGGTCTACCTGGACCCGCAGGGGCAGACTCAGGGTCCCTTTAGCGGTCTCGAGATGAACGACTGGTACAAGGCTCAGTTCTTCACCCCGGACCTGCGCGTTAAGAAGGTTGAGGATCCCGACTTTGAGCCCCTCGGGCAGCTGATTCGCCGCATTGGCAATTCTCGGGAACCTTTTCTCGTTCCCCAAATCGGCATCCCCCATGGCCCACCTTCGCAAACTGGACCTTTCTCGCCGGGCGACTCCCGCGGTGTCATTCCACCTCTGATGGGTGCGTTCCCGAGCTTTGGTCGGACCCTGACGGCAGAGGAGCAGAACAATCTTGAACGGAGGAAGCAGGAAGAGCAAATCCTCATGGCTCGCCAGCGTGAGTTCCTTGCGCATCAACAGGCCTTCACCAAGATACAGATGCAACCTGGGCCCTCGGGGTCGCTTCACCATCACTCTAGCGCGCACAGTCTTCAGAGCCAACCCAGCTTTGGTAGCATCACGTCACCTCTCGGTCTGGCTTCTCAAGCCCCTATCGGAGCCTTGGGAGCTAACCCTGGTTTCTTTGAGCCGACAGGAAACCTTCTCCAGCCAACGCCTCCATCGGGTATGGGTATTGCCTCCGATATACTCCAACAGGACTTGACGCCGCAGGAGAGGCAGACACTTGCTAGCTTGCAGGCGGGTGGCGGTCTCGGGAGCCACTTTGTGACGCAACCTATCGGTGCTCCACCCACCGATGCTGGGCTACGAAGCCAGCTCCCTAGCATCGATCAGCTGCAAAACGATTCGCAGGGCTTTAGCGCCCGTCTCAAAGAGTTTCAGGACATTCGTGCCCAAAGAGATGCGGAGGCCACTTCTAAAGGCGGCTTGCCAGAGGTCAGAGAGGAGACTGCAGATTATGAGCGTCAAGGCAAGCCCGCCCCGTCCGCAACCGAGCAGGCTATTGAGGTGATCCAGGAAGTCACGCGCGCTTCTCAGTCACAGGATGGCAAGAGGGCTATCGTGACCCAATCCCAGCAGCAGTTGTCTCTCACTCAACAGGTGCAGAAGACGCAGGCGGCAGCAGCGGCGGCTGCCGCAGCAGCCTCAAACCAGGCTGAAGCTGACGACGTATGGGCCAAACCGTCCACCTCTGGTCTTCCCATGCCTTTCCCTCCCCCCTCGAACACGCCTTTGCCGGCCCCTACTGCTCAGCGGCAGAAGTCAACACTTCCCACTCAGTTTACTAGCCCGTCGCCGACGGGCACACCGGACACGCTTGCTGAATCGGTCGCTCCTCCACCTTTGGCTCCTTGGGCGCCTCAACCGGGTATCGAGTCGCACAAGGGGCCGAGCCTCAAGGAAATCCAGGAGGCTGAGGCCAAGAAAGCGGCCAAGGCAGACGAAGCTGCCGCTGCAGCACGTAGGGCACAATTGGAGCAGGAGGCGGCGGCACTTCGCGAGCGGGAGAAGGCGAGCGCCTCCGTGGCGTCAGGTCTTCCGTCCACAAGCACATGGGGCACTGGCTCACCTGTCAATACGCCCAGTGTCAGCAGTCCCTGGGCTAAACCGGCCGCTGTGAAGGGCGCCGCCGTCGGCTCTGGAAGTGCATCCTCTGCGCCGTCTGCAAGCGAGCGGAAGAAGACACTGGCTGAGATCCAGCGCGAGGAGGAAGCCCGTAAGCAGAAGGCCAGAGAGCTAGCCCAACAACCAGGTGTGGCTTCCGCTGCCGCGATGGGTAAGCGTTATGCCGACCTCGCCAGCAAGACGTCGGCTCCTCCAGGACTGGTAGGCCCCGCTTCAGCTGGGGCTGGGCCGGTAGCCGGCAGTGCTCCGGTCTCTGGTAACGGTTGGGCTACTGTTGGAGCCGGTGGAAAGGTGAAGACGCCAGCAGCACCCTCGACACAGGCACGCGTCGCTAGTTCAAGCACTGTCAAGGCGACCCCTGCCGTAGTAAGCAAGCCTGTCTCGAAACCCTCCAGTTCCGCCGTGGCTTCGAAGGACGGTGGAAGCGACGCAATGCAGGAATTCCACAAGTGGCTTCACCGTGAGCTGTCGCGCGGCCTGAGCGGTATCACGGACAGTGAGTATCACCGTCCTCGTTTACCTCCCTCCTGGATATCTGTTGTGTTATGGACGTCGGTGTGAAGACGTGGCCACGGCTAACAAAGACATTAGTTGACGCTTTTGCCTCCAACCTTCTCGGATTCCCGCTGGATGCGTCTATCTTGGCGGATGCAGTATATGCCAACAGCACAACCATGGACGGTCGCCACTTTGGTGAGGAGTTTGTGCGGCGCAAGAGACTGGCCGACAGGGGCATCGTCGAGAAGCAGCCAACCCCGGCGCCTGGCAGTGACACAAAGCAGAACGCTTCTGGCGGTTGGAACGAGGTAGCCAAGAAGGGCAGCAGCAGCAGTGCGACTGCTAACAAAGACGAGGCCACGATTCCTGGTGGTCAGTTCAAGGTCGTGCCGGGACGCAAGAAGGGAAAGAAATAAGCGGATCGCACGGGCGTCGCTGCTGTTAATCCCAACTGTACCCAAACAGCGTACTGGAAATGTCTAGCGAATCAATAAGAGTCAGCTGTACAGAATGTATCAATAGCGATCTGTATTGGGTACTGGCGTATCAAATTGTTCGATTCCACCCAGAAATCCTGTGTCTCTCCGTCTTGACAAACGTCCAGAGCGACGACTCTGGCCGCAGAGCTGATAGACGAGTCCCACAGTATTTTGTGGCTTATGTAACCCGCAGAAGCTGCCCCTCCCCCACGTTTGAAACTTTTTTTGTGGCTTCCTTTAAGTGACGTTGAATGTTGCTGTGCAGCTTGGTCTCGGTCAATAACAATGATCTTACAAGTATTCTAGGTCGTCCGGGACCTCCCGAAAACTGCTCTATTTCCCTTGATCTACCCGTCTTGCTGCCAGTAACCTGACCTGATTATGGAGTCAGGCGTGGATGTGCTGACGGGCCAAGTCCGGTCGGGGCAGTATGAGAATGTCCTGACCAGTGTCCGCGCCAAAGACATCATACATGAATATGCAGCTTCATTATTACAACAACAGCAATCTTCTGAACAACAACACGCTTCAGAGACACTCGCTAATGGGAAGCTTGACACACTCAACGATGCTCGCGACCCTAATAGCCACAGTCAAGAGCACCCGGACCCTTCCAGGCTAGCTGTTGGATTAGCTGCGTTCAATGCTTTCCTACAAACAAACGTCACTGGGCCCGTCTTGCAGGACTCTGCTAAAATTGATGCCGTTTTCCACGAGGCTGCTAAGGCTGTTGGTAAGGGAGTCGGCTCGCTCAGCTCCCTGCGTAAGGCATGTTTTACGTCCCTAGACGTGGACGGTGTCTCGCCGTATCCTTATATTCCTTCCATCGAACTGTTCTGTTTTGCACGCTACATCTTTACTGGATATCCACCGGAGGCTGCCAGCGTCCGATTTCCAGCTGAGCCTAGAGACGGGGACAAGGTTACCCTCGGGCCAAGTTTGAGATGGCATGCCATGCGTATCTATGTGTGGCATTACAAGCTGCTCACTCAGCCGAGTCTGGGCCCTGGCAGCTTGTTCAACAAGAGTCACCAGTGGAGTGATATTCCAACCTTGGAACATCGCATCCAAGCCGACTTGGCTGCACTTGAGGAGGATATCAACCTGACCCGTCCGGATGCTGTTTGGTCCGCACATGACAAGGTGCGCTTTTGGCTAGAAAAGGCAAATATCTGCATTATGCTTGGGCAAGACAAAAAGGCAAAGGCTGCGCTGAAGGAAGCGACGGATATCAACCACTTCAAATACGCACTCTCTGGTGCCCTGGGCAAGAGGACTAAATTTCAAGAGACGAGCATAAGCCAGCTGGTTGTCCTAGCCAAGAGTGCCTCAATTTTGGATCCTGAAGGTGAGCGCGGGGACGGGGAACCTCACGCTGCGCCGCATGCTCTGCCGCTCAATGACGACACTCTTCTTGAGGATGTGGCGTTTGAGGGCAATGAAAGCCAGGACAAGCAACCGAGCGCTCTTCCTGACGAACTGAAAGACCTGTCGCCGGAAGCACAGCCACAGTTGGATCCCTTAGATCAGATCGTACTACTTACCGAGGCAACGCTCAAAGATGCGTTTTCTCCCGTCGACAGTCTCACGTCTGAGGAGATTCTTCCGTTCGCATCAAGAGTCATATCGGACAAGTCTACCAACTGGCAAATATATACACATGCCCTTCTCCTCAGGTCCAGGATCGAGCTACACCGTAGCAGGACGGTTGAGAGAGGCGTGCTCCAGCTACAAGCGGTTGTTGACCAAGTGATTGTCGATACCACAGCTTCGCCATCCCAACAAGCAACAGGCACCTCCAATGATTCTGCACCATCTTCGGCTTCCGTCCCGACGATTGCAGTCAGCGGACCTGATGAAGAAGCTGCTGCTGCAGTGGCACACCCACCGAGCAAGCCAACATCATTCTTTCCAGCTGCGAAGCCAGCAGACTCAGCGCCGGCTCATGTACGGTTGGAGTACATACATGCTCTGTCCTCGCCACCAAGGTGGCACTTGGAGTCGGAACTGGCGTATTCGTGGGCGGGGGTCGGATCATTAGTGTCGGCTCTTGAAATCTTCAAGCGGCTGCGCCTATGGGCCGAAGTTGCACTGTGTCTTGCGAGTACTGCTGCGTCTGAAGATGGAGATGGCAGAGGTAGTGGAGGTGAAGACAAAGCGAGAGCAATATTGCGGTGGCGACTCTTCAATCGGACTGATGCGGTCAATGCTTCAGCGGACCCCGATGAAGAGTTCAGTCAGGGCGAGGTTGACATCTTAGAGCTCAAAGCAACCGACTACTGTGGTCCCGAGAGGAACCCCCCGCTGCCGAACGCGCCTCGCCTCTTGTGTATCCTTGGGGACATAGAGAACGACCCCAAGCACTATGAACGTGCCTGGGAGGTGTCAAAGAACAGATTTGCTCGTGCGCAAAGATCTCTGGGTGAATATTTCCTGAAGCAAAAGGATTGGATTAATGCCCGGAAAGCATATCAAAAGGCCGTGGTTGCGAACCGTCTGAATCCGGAGTTGTGGAACCGCCTGGGCGACATATACCTACGTCTTGGCGAGTTTTCCGACGCGGCAGAGGCTTTCCAGAGAGCCATATTTTCTGCTAATGACGTCGTGGGCGGAGAAGATGCCAGGACCTGGAGCAACCTCGGGAGCGCCCTCTATAGCTTGTACGTCGAACGGGTCAAGGAGGTCAGGAAAGAAAAGGAAGACCAGAAACAGGCAGAGGAGCACGGTGTGCAGCCGACGCCAGAAGAGGGGGTGCTAGTCGAAGACACCGAAGAGTCCTCGGAGATGTTTGTCCCGGCTAAGAACCAGAAACAAGACCCCTCCGTGCTTCTCTCGCAATCACTTGCAGCTTACAAGCGCGGTGCCTCCATTGCCAACGACAACTGGCGCATCTGGGATAACGTCATCACGCTTGCCGCAAGAATGCGGCCACCACCTGTGCTGGACATCCTATTTGCGCTCCGACACATAATACGCATTCGCAACACGGAAGACGCGCTGGACATTGATGTTCTGCGTCTTCTATTGAACGAAGCCGTCCTTTCAAAAGAAAAGCCCGAGTCCACTTCTTCCTCCGCAGTTTTCGAACCTCCTCGCGGCTCTAACGAGCGCGCCGTCTGCGAATTACTGGAAACTGTCGTGGCCCCGCTCATTACAACGCGATCCGACCTATGGGAACTGATCGCCCGGGAGCGTGTCTGGCGGCGCGACTATGCGGGGGCCATCGATGCGGCAGAACGGGCGTGGCGGGCGGCCGTGGGCGGAGCCGGTGTCGGGCTGGCGGCGTCAGCTGCGTCGGTCGGCGATGGAAAGAGCAGCAACTGGCTTGAGGATAAGGACGCCTGGGTAACAGTAGTGGAGCGAACGGAGGAGTTGGTCTCGGCGTTGGAGAGTTACGGTGCTGACGTTCCGGAGATCGGCGCAAAATGGAAGTTCAAGGCCAGGAACGCGATACGGAGCGTTATGGGAAAGGCCAAGGCAAACTGGGAGGGCTCTGAAGAGTGGGAGCGACTTCAGAATTTGATGGATGGGCTCAGGTGAAGGGCGACCCGCGAGGGAAGACCAGGACTGGCAATCTAGCTCTGGTCGGCTTGTCTCAAGCAATTGCCACATCTTCTTGCTCTGCTCTGCGTGTACCTTGGACGTATATGGCTCAAGCTACTTCCGGTCCGTCCTTCATATTCTGGCGACGTTACACTGACGACGTCTAAACGTTCGGCTCTTACTGCTGAAGTGTTTAGGAGCGTAGGAGTTCAGGTATCTAGACCTTGGTGTGAGCTTTGGTGAAGGTCGGACACGTCTCCTGGCAGAGTTGAGTCACTGCTAAATGGATATCACTGGTCCTCGTCGTCTGATAAGTAATGAGACACCAAACCCGGACGAAGTGGTATTGGTGAGGTCTATATGCAAAGCAGTCCGTTAATAGCAAAGCGGACCCATGTCCATGAAGAAGAGATGCGTGCCAGCCTGGCTCTTGCAGGAGAACACTTGCGAAACGAGGAATAAGCCGTAGATTTAAAAACAGATGATCCAATTGTAACCGTGACGCATACGAGCTTCTATGACTGGAGACAAATTAAAGCAAAACTATACACCTTGTAAATGATGAATGTAGACAATCTCCGTGCCCTTCGCAATGCCCTCCTAATCATGCATGCCGACCGAGTATGTCCCCCTCGCAGACTTAAGGTGCCCCAATATTATCTGACACCAAGAACAGAAGCCAGAAACGCCTGCCCCATTATCCATCCTTAGCTTGCCAAAAGGAACCTCCCATTCGTTATATCTATATCCATATCCTGCCCAGCCTAGACAGCCGCTTATTTCTAGTCAAACATTCTTCGAATCGTCTCCATCCCCTTGGGATAAAAAAGCCTTGCCTGCCGAGCCACTGACTCCTCTGCCGGGCATGGATAGAGTGCGAGCACGCTTGGCTCCCGGCCGCTGCCTCCCTCGACCACGAATCTCGTCCAAGGCAGCACGAACTTGGTCCTTGGAGATGACGAGACCCTGGGTGATGGACTCGAGCTCCCCATCCTCGACAGCGCACATACTCGGCCACACAACCAGCATGATCTCACTGGGACTGACTTCCGAGGCTCCATCAAACCCCGCCATTGGTTGCGGACTCGACCGAAACAACTTCTGGTCTTCCTGATCAATCGCATGGCCGCCGTTTCTCGGGGTCAGGGGAACGTCGTCAACGGGCCGGCCAACCTCAACCACAACATCGTCAGCATCGTCTACCAGTGCGGCGCCCTCCTGATTATCGCCATCCTGAGGTAAATGCATGTCCTCCTCGGTACCCTCGAAAGCCGGCAACGGAAGTATCTGCCAGTCGTAGTCTTCATGCGGCGGTCCGAAGTACGGCTCGATCTTCATCTGCGCGGCCTGGATGCGCATCCACTGCTTACACGCCAGCTTACACGCCGCCTCGAGCCCCGTGCAAAAGGCCTCGTACTGCAGCGCGCTGAGCAGGTGCTGCACAGACCACGACACTTCCCTCACGACCGCCGACACCCGCTTGGCGGCCGCGGCCTTCTGCTTCCCCGGCAGCATCGCCAGCAGGGTGGCGCGGGTGTGCTCCTCCCGGGCGGCGCAGTCGCACGCGATCGCCCGCAGGATGTTGACGATGCCGTCGTCTCCCGCGCCGTTGTCGGTCAGGTAGACGGGCCGGAAGACGTAGCGGTGCAGCGCGCGGGACAGCACGGCCAGCACGGCGGCGACGCGCATCTGCTTGGCGGCGGGCGAGTTGGACTGCGGGAGCGGGATCTGGCCCGCGTGCTTCAGATACTCGGACTGGCGGAGGTTCGCCCAGCAGGACTCGTCGGTGAGCACGCTGTTGTCCAGGTCCTGGCGGAACTGCGTCTCGACGAGGCTGGCGATGCTCGTCCATATGGTGTCGAGAATCTGGACGTAGGTGTCCTCTGTGTCGTTTCTGAGAGACACGCGGTAAGTTCCCAGCTCCGCTAGTCGGGCGTCCTTCCTTTCCAAGTCCTCGCTGGTGCTAGTGAGTTCCGTCTGCAGCAGCTCGGCTTTGCTGGTAACTACCCCCAACTCTGTCTCTAGGAACTCCACCCGCGCCCTCGCCTCGCCGAGTGTCGTTGTCATGGCACTCAGCTCGACTTCTAGCGTTTGAACGCGAGTGGCGCTCTCCTCTGCCTTCGCGGTCGTCTCTCCGAGCTGGCCCTCAAGCATGGCGATCCGGCTTGTGGAGTCTTCGACTTCGTGCGTCAGGTTGGCGACTTCGGCTTCCAACGCTGACACACGGGTCACCTTCTCGTCAAGCAGCGCCGACTTGTCCGTAAGCTCCGTCGCGAGAGAATCACCACGAGTCTTAGCCTCCTCTGCCATGCTTGTCATATCGGCAAGGTCGTTCTTGAGACCGGAAATTTCGCTGGTACTTTCGTCAACGGCAGCTTTGAGCGTCTTGATATCCTCCGCACTTGCTTCGGCTTGCTTAGTGTGCATTTCGATAGTGGTGTTGGCATCGGCGAGCGCCGTTTCAAGCTTGGTCTTGGCATCCGTGAGCTCTGCTAGGGTCGACTCGAGCTGCGTCTTGATTTCCTGTAGGTCGGCGATTTCCTTCTCGTTCTCGGATACTTTAGACTCAAGCCCCTCCTTCACTTCGGTAAGTGCTGATTTCTCCGCCCGGAGAGTGTCCAGCTCGGTATCCTTCTCTGCCACTGCGCCCTCAAGCACCGATATCTGCTCCGTGAATCTGCTCTTCTCCTCAGCAAGCTCTTTCGTCATTTTCGTCTTCTCGGCCAGCTCGGCTTCTAAATTCGCCTTTTCCTCACAAAGAGTGGCCACCTCCTTGACCTTCTCCTCTACCGTAGACTCCAGGACATCCTTCTCTTGCGTGAGAGCAGATTGCGCATCATTAAGCTTAGCCAGCTCCGCCTCCTTTTCCGCAATCTTGGTTTCGACCGAGGATTTCGCTGCTTCGAGGGTACGATTGGCTTCCGTGAGAGCTGCCAGCTCCTTGTCCTTCTCCTCCACGTGTGATTTGAGGGAGTCTCTTTCCTCCGTGAGCTGTGTTCTGATGTCGCCAAGCTCGACAATTTGTCGTTCCTTCTCCTCAACCTTCTTCTCAAGCACATCCCTCTCGTCCTTGAGCCTCTTCTCTTCATCTTCGAGTTCGTTGCGGAAATTCCGGTATTCTTCCAGTAACTCTCGCTTCGCTGTCTTGAGGCTCATGTTCTGGTCTTTCAGGAACATGACCTCTGAGAAAACGTCGGACACGAGCTTGTAGTTGGCGTCGGTGGTGAGGTTTTGGATGGCTCGCACCACCGAGTCTACTACGGGCATGTTCTCAGTCTCGGTAGCCCCCATGGCGGAATGTTGATGCTGTGGTACTTTCGGCGGAGATTGGACCTCAAGTGGCATAAATCTCGGGGGATCAGAATTGTGAGGAATGGGAAGGAGAAGAACGGGAGGTTACGCGGAGAAATGATGCTTGTTTATAGGAAGCCTCCACTGTCTTGGGCGGATGACCAATGTGTAGATGGGTCGAGATTGTGTAGAGTGTATGGTACGACCCTTGGTCGAACCAGAGAAGCTGTTGTGTTGTGCTGCTTAAGCCTGAGCGGCGCAGACTGTAGCAGAAGCTACCGATAAATGAAAAGGGGGCTTTTAAGTGACACTGACATTTGTCAGGCTGCAGGTGAGAGCCACTGGCTGTCTTTGCTGAGGCAAAGAACAGGTGACTCACGGCACATCGGCAGACAGAAGTAACATGACGGAGAAAACAACTACGGGGGCCAAAGAACGCCTGACAGAGTTGAAAGCGGTTGAGGCCCAGTTGCGGATTCAGGGCTGTTGGATCCGCCAAACAGGCTCAACGCTCTTTTGGCTGGGAAGGAGAAGGGGTTGGGTGGGGTGCTAACCGACACCAATTGCGAGTCCCAGGCATCATTGACCAACGTGTCTTATCAACCGGGTTGAGGTTTGGGCTCGTGAGCTGTGCTGGGATCGTCTCCAGGAGAGGACTTCTATGCAACATCTGCGAGGATGTGGAGAGAGTCAGTTGTGGTTTGAACGTGGCATCGTTGAGAGCCAGATATTGGGGTCCGAGATGGCCCAAGTGCGCTCTTTGATTGGTGCGATCTAGATGCCCTTGCGTTCCACAGTGGGGTTCTGCGGCGGGTAACGCAGCGTCAACCACCTACGCTGGCTGACACGAGAGGTCTCGTTGCTCTTCATGTCTAGGTACCTTAATTGCGGCAAACCTTCATGGCTGCCTTATGCGGAGACACCTGAGTTTGAGTGATTAGCAGCTGCCAAGTCCACATCGCCAAGACAATCACGGTCGTGTTAATAGGAATGGACTTGTTTGCCGCAGCTCAAACCGATGCTGTAGCCTGTCTCTCTTCTCCGGAATCCGGATGCGAACCCGTTAGGTGGTGTCAGGAGCTGCTTTGCAGTGATATCTCGTCCGCCCTGATTGTGGCCCAACTTAGTCCTGTCAGCCCGGAAGACCGATTAGAGTAAGGTACGCGCAGAGAGCGAGCTTTGCCACACAGACAACTCACCTTCTTGTAGCCACGTCCGACAGACGACGTCCTCCTAAACCCAAGCTGTGTCCTCTTCGCGGAGCATGTGATATCTCACGTAGTAACCAATCGCAAATCGGATAACCTCGTACCGACAGGGTCTCCTTCTGCTAATCGGCTACCTACCTAATTAGTGTTGGGAGTTGGGTTACAGCTAGGATTACTGTGTAGTGTCATGAACACGGAAATGGGTTGTAGTTTTGCGGGTTGACTTTCTGTGGCTCTGTTGATTACTTGGACTTTTTGTGGTGCTTCGTTCGTTCCATCAGTATTCTCGCCTCCCCATTGGACAGAACTTTGGGAAGCAGTGTCGTTCCACTTACCTTTTACGGGAAGACAGCGTTAGGGGATGGGGAGGCTTATTTTGACAGCAGTCCAAAACTGGAAATAACACATTGGCAATACGACTCCAACATGCTGGTTTAACCTTTGGAGCCACGGCTATGCTTGTACCCATCGTCTCTTTTGCCAGCCAAAAACCTGCCGTCCCGTGATAATTGGTGGTAGGTATGTTGCGAATGTAAGGGGTATCTTCATGTCATTTGACGGGAAGACCTGCTACCTGTTCTGGCACCCAAGATTCCGCACCCAGCAGCATCGATTACTCCATGGCCTTCATATCACAGCAGTTTGGTTCGTTCAGGGGAACAAAGTGTGAGTGCGAAAAGCTCGTCGTTCTTGGCAAGACACAAACTACCGCATTTGGACGAAAGCTCGATGCTAACCAGGAGGCCGCTACACTAACAGAGCGACCAAAGCCTCGCATGGTTTCCTCACTTAGGCAAGTTTCATCCTATATTTCCAAACTCAAAGACATCCCGGGCACGGCCGCGAACTCTGAGGGATGTTGACCCTGACTCAGAGGCCAAAGAACTTCATATCGTCGCTTCCCCGTATCGGGACCGTATGGCCAACCCCCTATTTTGGATTATGTTAGTGGAGCATGATACTTATGTGTGTATGGGAAACGACTAACCTGTGCGTAAACGCCTACAAGGTGATCTCCCCAGGTATAAGTCTGCGGAATCCGTTAGCAGTGTCCTGACAAGAAAGAAAACCACCGTGGACTGACCGTATAACCGCTCTGAGGGGTGTTCGCCTTGGTCGAATCCGGCTTCGTATAATCGTAGCCGAAGACGCCAGCCCACTGCTTGATAGTCTCGTTGTAGTTGTTAGGCAGAAGCGTGCTGTCAGCCGAGCCGTGGTAGATCTGCATCTTGGGCCGGCTACCGTTGTAGTTGGGATACACTGTTGATATCGTCAGTCCCGCCTTATATGGAATGGAGATGGCAGCATCTAACTATCGAAAACCATCTTAGCCCAAACCGCCGGCGTGCCACGGGCCTGTCCTTGTGCGCATGAGTTGTTCCACTGGTCGACGCCGCCGGACTGGCTATAGAAGCATCCTGCGGCAGTACCAGAATAAGCAATAGCAGCCTGGAACATCTCTGGATACGTGGCGGCCATGACATTCTGAAATTGAGGACTATTAGTCTAACTGAGCTGAGTCTTGGTCAAGAATCAACTCACCGTCATCATGGCACCAGACGAGGAACCGGTAACAAACACCTTGCTGGCGTCACCCTTGTACTGGTCGAGGGCGTACGTGACCATGTTGGCAATCGAGTTGCTGTCGCCACCGCCGTTGTGTGTGAGTGCCGACTTGGACGAGACATCCCAGCACGTGCCGCTGTAGGGCGACTCCGGATAGATGACGATGAAGCCCTTCTGGTCGGCCAGCTGAGCGTATGGGGAACCGCTGTAATATCCCTGGGCCGTTCCGGTGCAGTAGTGGATGGCAACAATGATGGGCGGAGAGGCTGCGAGCTTGCTCGGCACATAGATGTACATCTTAGTCTTGGAAGAGTTGGCGCCAAAGTCCGTCACCTGCTTCAGAGCCTGAGAAGCGCGCTTGAGCGGACCGGTCGGCATCATTAGCTCGTCAAAGGCCGGAGCCGCCAACGCGCCGCTGGCCATGAACGCCAGGCCGGCGGAGACCGAACTGAGGAACTTCATATTGTGTGCTCGAGCTTCTGGCTTGGCACTTCAAATCCTGGCATTGGCGTCTATGGAAGAGTTTCAGGGGACTCGGTTGCAGTGGGATCTTACCTGACATCTCGGGAGCGGCGACCATATATGTAGATCCGCAGACATCGTCTAAATGCATCTTGGGAGGCTCAACCCCACAGAGTCCGTGGCAAGGGAAGATAGAACAGCTTCCTTTCCTCCGTCACTATAATGATGCTTCTGCTTGAGGCTTGCCCTGCTCCTCCGTTGATGGTTGGATGGTACTGCTAGGGTCAACCCTGAGTTTGAAGTGAAGTCTGGGGAAGCCCAATCAGACCCTCGGCCAGATATTGGGTTTCATTTATCCGGCAAGAGCACATGTATTGACTGTTCTCAGGGGTATGGCTCTTGTTACTCTGGGCGGGCCTTGTAGTGGAAAGTGACCTAGATCCACCACCGGCACTTAACGTACATGCCGAGGAATGCGAAGCAGCTCCTCTGCATTGACGGCGTGTGACTGGCGCAATTCTCATGATTTAAAAAGGGTCAGAGTAGACAAAGCCACGTGAAGGGACGGATAGTAGTGGTAGCGGATGAAGAGACATCAAAACCCCGCTGGTCAGGCTAATATGGCTTTATATATGTCCAATCTACGGGGCACCGGTCGGAAGAAGCCCAAGCTGCCGCTCTTGGCATGGCGCGGCTGCCTCATCCGACCGTCCTGCATCCCCCGCATTGGGATTCTTGGAGATCTGGGGAAGGGTTGAACGTTGACTAGCTGCGTCATGTTGTCTAGCTCCATTATTGCAAGTGAAGCACTGTGGACTCGGAACTCGGCCATGGCAGCAAGCCCCTTAATGCTGCTGTTGCCCACTTCTCCAACCGTTTGAACTCCTCGAATCTCTCTATTTGATTGATTCGCTGTCTTTAATATGGAAAATCAACTGAGTTCTGGTTCTTACAACTCTGGATAATTGGTTGCCGCTTGTCATACGTAGTCTGCGAATGCTCCCCCAAGGGCAGCTCAGGCGGAAACCATTATCACCGTTCCTGGAACTGACGATTCTTGGCATCGTGACATCCAATCGGAATGTTTTTGCATTTGCTACCCCGTGCACAAGCGGCTTCGACACGGTCGAGGGCTATGCTAGATGTGCCATTCGCCCAGTGTAACACACCAAGACGTATCATATGTCCATGAGATAGTCGGATGCTATAGCCAGTGCACGCTCTTTTTCCCACGTCTGCCCGGCTTCACTTCTGCACCCTTCAGCACCGAGGCACCCGGAGTATTGGCCACGATAATGGGCACTCTATTCGGGTGGCCGATCGCGTCGTCCATCCGCCATTCCCACCGTGCCTTCTCCACGATATCCCCGCTCTTCCGCAAACATGCCCGCCATCCCTCGGCCCAGAGCCATGCTAAGCGAAACTCATTTTCCACATCGCTATAGGGTCGGTCTGCTGCGGGCCGCCGTTTGGACTCAATGCACTCTTCCGAGCCGATGTCTGATGTTGTATCAACTACACTTATCTCCATCTGCACAGCGAGCGCGTTGAATGTTTTCTTAGTGACAGTGTCATAGGGAGCTGGGCAGGGCCCTGTTGTAGTTGGCAGAAGGGCACCGTCTTCCCAGTTCCTACTCTTAGTCTGAAGAACTCCCGCTTCAGCCGAGCGTGGTCAGTTCACTTCCAACTTGTCCTCGTAACTGGTATTAAGTAACGAGCTACGCTCATCGGCCTCGTCATCGATAACGCTCTCGGTTAGAAAACCGCCGCCTCTTCTCTCGCTAGAGCTGTCATACCCATCACCATCTCTAGTCACGATCCGCGCGGCGTGTTTAGTTGGGCTCTGTGGAACACCACTCGTCTCCCTTGACGTGGCGTGCGGTGTACCACTTGCGGCTCTCGCCCAAGCAGGGCTGTTTCGCCCGGAAGATGGAAGACTCCTATTTGAGTTTGGGCTTCCTGCGGGCTCAAAGATATTCCTCATCTTTTGGAATAGGCCAGTAGGGGCCGACGAAGCGATGGAATTACGGTGCACAGGCGTCCGTACGTTGGCATTCGACCCGTGCTGACCTGTCGTCTCTCGCTGCTGCCAATAAGCGGGGGCAGTTTTCGGGTCGTCCCGAAAGGGCTCGAAATCGCTACTGTTGCTGAGCTGCGAGTCATTGCGCGACCGGCTGATGCCGCTCAAGAGCAGGCGATCATGATTGTGCGTGGGCCAACTATCTCGTATCACTGGCTCATGGCTATCGACGAGTAGCGAAGAATGAACTGGCGAAGAGGGAGATGAGGAGAGTGTGCTCTGACTGTGCAAAGAACGAGGGGTCGAATCTCTGCGAGCGTGCCATGGTATGTTTGTCACGTCAACCGGAGTGAAAGTATCGGACCCCATATCCTCGGATCTGAAGGATTGCCCAAGCTGCTGCTCTGGAGTACGTGGTCTAATAGGATTGTGTCGGCTATTGGCAAGGCCTTTGTTCCTTATCGGTGTGATATCTGGGCGAAGAGTTGGTGTTTTCATGTCAGGAGTAACCGGGAGTTCTTGAGATTCAAGCTGAAGAGTGGTCTCCATGCTCGCTTTTCTCGGACTAGCTGCAGTGGATGAGGCATCCTGAAGAGACAATTCAGCAGCTGGGGTTTCTGGTGTCCTAGGTGTTTCGTGGAAGTCGCTAGTGGAGTTGCTTTCGCCGGTGTTGTTCGATAGGTGGGAAATGCAACTCTCTGTTGCTGCAGTGTCCGACGGTACTGCAGTTTCCGTTTCACTGTCGTCGCCTTTCAGAGGACTCTCGACGGAATGTTCACCAATAGGAGTGCCGCTGCGATCTCGGTGCGTCCATTCTTCCCTTCCGGAATCACCATCCCGGATTGACTCTGTAAAGCTGCCCTCGCTACGGTCACTATCGTCGAATAGATCCTCCTGGCCATGTACAGTGGCTGCTTGCTGATCTTCCAGTCCATAACGACTACTGGTCCTCTCCAACTGATCAGATTCGTATCCTTGACCCATTTGCCAATGTTGGAATTGCATTGGTGTGTGGAAGTCGGCAGAAGCAAGCGGAGTCATGAAAGACTGTGATTCGGTATCAGGGTTGCTATGTCCGGAAACGAAGTCGAAGGCATCATCGTTGTAGCCTGTCTGCGCCGGGTGTTCGGGAGATTGAAAACGGTTGTCCATCATACCAACCTCAGCGTTATTTCCCTCTTCGTGTTTGCGATTGTCATCTGAATTTCCATCGTCCCGAAATGGCTGCGTGCGATGTTCTCGGAACTGAGAATCACCGAGATCTTGAGAAGTTCCCGGGTTAGGGCCAACGTCATTCTGCTGCTGCGACGTGTCGGAGTCTTGCACCTCGATGGGAGACTGTTGAACTTCCGGGTCATGTTCGCCCTCCTGACCGGGTTCTATGCCGGGAAGAACGTCATCATCTGTCATCTTGACGGGGATATCAGACGAACTCTCCGCATCAGCAGCGTCCTTTGGTCCAAGGTTGCCAGTACTATGATCATCGTCTACATCTTCAAGAAGTCTCTTTGCTGTGATTGTGGCTTCAGAAGAATCGCTGGCCGAACCAAGAGAGGCTGTTATTGTCTGGGATGGATCCCCTCCAGCGATGTGGGCGACATGACTCGTGTTCTTGAATTGAGATGTACCTCCTTCCGCAGTATGAGGCGAGAGGTCTGCAGTGTCCTTGACGGGGATGGAACACTCGCCGTAAGGAGTTTTCGTGCTTCCAGGAAGAGCTGATTCTATGCTTGTGTTGGCTGCAGATTGTGAGTCGATGCTCTCATTTTCCGAAGCAGACGTAGCTTTACTGTCAACTTCAGATTGCGAATCTCCGTCACACGCGACTTCTGCGTACGTATTCCCATCTTTCAGTGAGCCAGGATGATTTTGTGGGATGTCTTCATGATCCGACAGGTACGTCTGTATGACCGGATCAGGAGAAGCTTCCTGTGGGTGATCATCCATGTTATCCTGTGGCAGGATGTTGGTAGTCTCCATCTCAGTCAGGATTGGCATCCCCTCTACCGCTGCAAATCCATCCTCAGTCTTCGATGAGATCGAGAGTGAGTGGGATGGCTCTTCCCCAAGGGATGTGGCATACTGCAATACAGCCTCAAGCTCGTACTGATCTAACTTGCTGCCGTTTTGTACTGCTTGGTCATCTGGTGCTGCTGGGAGCACACTCGGTGCTGGAGGCTCGGGGGGCTCGTCGATCGCGTCGTTGTTGTGAGGTCTACCATCGCACGAGCTAGGACTGGCGGCAAGCGGGACATTGTCCTCATACGACTTGACAGCATTGCTCATCACGGCATTGTCGTGGACGGTGATGTCAGGTGATTCCTCCAGGCTTGTAGAGCTGAGCGCGTTGTCATGAAGCCCTTCCTCCGCCACAGGAGTTGCGTCTTCATGATTAGAAAGGTGATCAACACCATGCGTCATTGTCCCCGGAATTGGTTCAATGATCTCGCTTCCTGAGTTGTCAGAGCCGTGCGTCATGGTTCCTGGAATTGCGTCGTGACCGGTCATAACAAACTGATCATCTGGGAACGTTGAGTCCAGTGGCTGCATGGCCTCCCGAGCCGTCCCGTTGGCGCCACTATCATCATCTTTGGTTTGCTCAGATGGCGCACCTTCCTGAGTATTGCTGGATGATGTGGCGTATTGTACGAAGCTTGGTTCAATTTGATGAGTAGTGTCGATTTCCGACGAGGACTGTGTTCCAACCGAGTCCACGTTAGCAGACGAAACAGCGTCGGCGACAATTTGCGGCGTAGGATTGCCCTGGCTATTGGCTGCCTCAATCTCAGGGTTCTGCAGCGCGGTTGGGGTCTTGTCGCTCTCAGTCAACTCGTCAGCAAGTGGACTTCCAGAAGTCACCGACCCCTTTCCGTCATCACCTTGTTCCGGTTGAGTCGATTTGTGTTGTGGGCCCACCGCTATGCTGTGTCTTTCAGAGGCCGAATTCCCAACGACAAGATCTCTGATTGTGCTTCGAAAGGACTCAATAATAGAGACTCGTCTGGATTCTGAGCTTGGTGCGCCGTCATGCTCGTTAGGCTCACAGTTGCTGTCCTCTTGCTGTCCTGTGGACCGCTCTTCAACCTCGAGATTGTATTCGGTTGAAGCGGTGGTTCCAGAGTTCTCCAGGGGCACCTCATCCGTAATTGGATCCAAGCTGTCTGTTCCTCCCGTCATGAAGTGTTCTCCTTGCAACACAATACCGTCCATCTTTAATGGTTTTTCTGTCAGAGATGCGCCATTTCCGCTCATCTCTCCATTGACACCCTGAGGTATTGTATTTAGTGGTTCCTGAGGTGCAATTGGTGAAGGTTCGGAGAGTTGTGTGGATTCTGGGTCCTCAGACGTGCTTCGTCCATCGCTTCGACCAGGCTCGTCGTGACCTCTAGGCCCCTTGCCACCAGGGTTACCCGATTGCTCAACAGCGATATTGGGTACCAACATCTTACTTTCAGCAGCCACGGTAGGCAGAAGCCCATTACTGACAGAACGCGTAGTCTTCCTTCTGGACGGCGCGCTTGGCAGAGGTGTCTTAAGCTGCTCATCTATGAGACGGTTGATCTCCTGATTTGAGAATCACACGGCGTAAGTAAATGCATCATTTCACACAGGGGGGACGGCTAACCTTTCTTCGTTCTTCTAATACCCTTAGTCTCTCCCTACCTTCCTCTAGTAGTCGGACGGCCTCTTCCTCTACCTTATTCATCAAGCCGTCAGTCTCCTCCTCCACATCCTGTGATTCCCGCTCTAACTGAAGTTGCCGCTCCTGATCCTCAATTCGATTGCGTTCGGCGAGCTGCTGGTCCTCTAAGCGGCGGAGGCGCTCGCGTTCCTCGTCCTCCTTTCTGCGCCGCTCAGCTATGGCGTCAGACTCAATCTTCCGCTTCTGTAATACTGTATCTGCATTCTGCCCAAACGCGTCACGAAGCGCCGCTAACGCCGAATCCCGCTGTCGCTCTAACTCATCTAGACGAGCCTCGTGGGATGTTGTGTTAATAGACGTTAGAGTGCTGTGTATTGTTGACAGGGTATCATGCATCTGCGAGACGAGTGTTGAGACGTCCATCTTGACAGAGATAGATGAACTGGCCACCTCTATGTTACAAGCTGTGGTTTGTGTCAAATTAAGAATGTCGAAGACCTGCGCCGAAAGGAACCAAAGAACAACGGCTCGTGGCGGACACAGACAGCTCTTCAATCACCACATATACCTGGATGAAGGAGAAGAGACTCTGGACATGGAAGGCCGGCCTAAGGTCCGCGAAGATCATCTGCTATCGCACAGAAGGAAGAGGAAAGCTAAATACCACAGTTCTGTCTGAACTTCCAGACAGCCCAGGTTGGGGCCCTACCAGTCCTTCTGGAATGAAGACGACGAAACAAGGCAGATCGCCGCCACCTCGCGTCAGTTCCTGGCACAAGCGATATCATCGTCCGGCTAGCCATTTCGGCGGACAGTTTCTTCAATGCAGCCCAGGGTTCGGAACGCCAATATTATCTGTTTGCATAGAGGTTTTGAGAGGAAGGGGGCGGGGGCCGTCAATGCACGGGAAGCTCGAGAGCATAACTGGACAAAGGACGGACCAGGACGGTATTAGCCAGCAAGGATCCAGTGCCCAGTACGTTTATCTGGAGCACAAGCAAGATTGTGGAAGCCGGATAGTACGATACGATAGGTGGAAGCTTCGCAGGAGATTTGTGCTGTTTGCAACATGCTGCGATCCGGGTGGTCGGCCATTGCCAGCTTCCATGTGTTCTGGCAGCCATAGTCCTGTCATATTGTCATCGCACTCCTCGATTTCAGCAGCGAAACGATGAACAGTGGTGGAAACAAACCGTCGTGAGCGGTGCATGAAGCTGGTGGGGTTAAGGTGTGTCAGGTCTGTTCAGCTGTGAAAATGAGACAAATGAGGGGCAGGATTTAGGTAATCAACTCAAGAAGCAGCAACTGGTACGCTCCTTCATCGTGAGACGACCTCTGGGGTGCATGAAAAGACATGCCTTTTCGTATCTCTAGATGACTGCAATCCGTAAAACGTGGCTCGTCCGAGGCTTGTTCAGTACCAAATGACATAGCGATTACCCCTGTCCCAGTGGACCCTATCAGATGCAAACAGTGCCTTGGCCTTTGGCCTCAGAGGCCCCTTGCTAGAAGATATGCATCACCGATGCCGTTGGGAGTCGATTACTCGTGTCCAGTGCCTCCCCGATCGTAGCGAGTCCATCGGTTGTTGATGACAGAAGTGTAACAGAAATGGAATTGCAGGTATGTTACTGCTTGGAGGGCGTTGCCTTCTAGCCATGATGAAATACGTATACATAATAAACTGGCCGAGAGTCGATATCGAATCGCTCAATAGCCCAATAACGTCTAAATCCCGCTCTACCCACGCTCCTCTACCACGACAACCTTCATATCCGACCAACCACTCTCTTAGTTTCACGTTGCACAGCCCTCTGGTATTGCTCACGGAAGGCAATCCGCTGGATGGTGCCCATGCCATAGGCCGCCACACCGATGGCCAGCCAGATGGACGTGATGACGAGACCGATGGGGAAGACCATGATCCGCACTCCCGGGAGAACAAACGCGACAGTACCGTTCTTCAGGCCAGCCAGCTCTTCCTGGACAGCGAGTAACGCCTTGCTGAAATCACTCATGATGATGCTTTGCGAGAAGACGCCCGTCACGAAAGCCGCCTCGTTGGACGAAACGTTGGTGCTGATTGTCTGTCCCACGGCATCAACGGCCGTCAGGGTCACTACAGGCATGACAAGCGCTTCCAATTGTGCCCTGGACAGCAAGTTAGCCGCGATGACCTTTATTGTTGATATGCGCTACTGCAGGGTGAACTTACATGCTGAGGGGTGCAGTCATCTGGTTCTTGTCGATCTGCCCGACGAAGAGGTAGGTCTGCAGGAGCTTGAGGTTCGCGTTGACGCTTGCTGGATCGTTTTGTCTCGGGGCCACGGCGGAAACTACGACCTTCTCCGCAGCCGTCCTGGCGCTGACTGGCGACGCTGACGCACCCCTGTAGCTCAAGCTGACCATGATATTTTGGGGCGGTATGCCGCTGAACTGACCGGATGGCGTAGAGAGTTGATACAGCCGAAGGTCCGCCTCGAAAGTCCCCGTCACGTTGTCTAGAGCCGGAAGATTGTAGCAGATGCAAGTTCCGGATGGGTTAGACGCTTCTGGGAGGTGCGATAGCGCTATATTGCAGGCATCGTTGGCTTGTGCATCCCACGCGGTCATGTTGATGGTGCCGTCTTGATTGAGGACGACGTTGCTGGCTGGGCCTGTCGTGTTCTCTGTTGCGTTCTGTGTTGTGCTCTGCCGTGCCTCCAGATATCCCCTGGACCTCAAGCTAGCCTTTGCTATCTCTTCCATCCTTCTCTCGACCGAGGGGCTATTCCTCGTCATGCCGTCCATTATCAATGAGCCAATGCCCGCCCGCACTCCAGTCGCTAGGAGCGACGAGGTCACCAATGCTTGCCAGAACATCTTGCCAATCCTTTCGCCGGGTATAACCAACCAAGTGTATCCGCTCAAATATTATGTCGTAAACTCCGTCCGGCGGTAAGTCCTAGGCTCAAGGGAAGACGCGGTCCGGTCGACAGAGGCTGCTGATCCGTATCGTATATTCCTTAATAGTGGTTGCGTGATCGAAAAGGACTGGAATGAAGTAGTCGTCAAGCGAATACGTAGGCAAGAAGAGAAGAGGGACCTGCCCAACGAAGGGAGGACAGTCTGCGCTTGATTTGACAGGCGCGGTAGACTGTACGCACAGAACCAGAATTAAGAATGGTTGTTGGGAGAAGAGGAGAAGAAGAAAGAGACTAGAAGGCAATACGTGAGAAGACCAAGAATAGAAACCGCGATTAAACAAACGAAAACACAGACATGGACCGGCCTGAAGCAGAATGGAGAGAGAGAAAGAGATGATTCATGCAAAGTGAAAGCTCACGATAACACTCTCGCGCTCAGAATGAGGGACGATGGCCTGACACTACCAGGGCAAGAGACATATGGACCCATGCTGCAGTCTCAGTCTTGCGACATGGTCGTGGACCTCGAACCATCATGGTCGTAACTACTAGGCAAGGTAGGACTGTGATGACTAGCCTCTGGTGGCTCTGTATCGCGTGTCGCACCTAGGAGGCGACATTGTAAGTAAAGCTTGGCAGGCCGGAGAGCACGAAACACAGATATTGACCCTGTAACGCAACGATAGCCCGGAGATTTGAGGCTCGAACAGGGTCGGCGCTAAACCTCTACTCACTTGAGGTGCAATTGCGCAAAGCAATCTGAGTGCGAGGATGGTCGAAAGTCATGGCATTGTCGGATCGCCGGTCGATGTTACAAGCGAGGTTAGAGATGGTCAGGGTTAAGGGCCGGGACTTGAGGCGAAGCTCGTTTCCAAGGACCCCGCGTCATGGGGTACATCCCTGCGCGACCCACTTTTGGACATGTTCAGGCTGGGCAGCTTCAGAGCCTCAAACCTTGAACTTTCAACGACCTACGTACCAACTCTAGTGTATACGCAATACGCAGCACGCGCCTATGTCTGGTATATTCGGTTGCTGAGATAGATGCGCATGTATGTTCAAGGCATCGACGAGCGCATGGCGAGGCTTGGAGAGGCTCAATTCCGCCTCTGCCACCTATTTATGTAAGGGCACACATCCTAAACAGCGGTGTGAATACCAAAGCTAACAAAATGAAGCATTTAGCGAGAGCCTCCATTGTAAACGGGGCCAGGACATTTGTGAGACGCCGAGGGGTCACAGGTGATACACCCCACGAGCCTGGTCTGAGCTCCGTGGAAATTGTCTGCGGAAGAGACTTGCTGACATAACAGATTTCGAGCCACGAGACCTGGAGCACCAGCCGCAAAATTCACCCCACTGGCCCACGTTATCGCACAGTCGCGCAACACCAGCGCTAACAGCCTCTCGCCATTGTTTCAGAGTCTCAGACGCGTTGGCCAGCCATGCCCGGGCCGCTGCCGGCTGCAACCATTGTTTAGTGACGGGAGCGCCAGATGTCGTGCATACCTACCTTACCTAGGTTCTGTATAATCACTGTCAACAGTCAATTTGGCGCTGACCAGCGCACAACTTACCGGAACTGTGGTATTAAGCTGACCCGTGACTTGTTGTCTCATCCGGGTGGTTGATTCTATTTCCTCCTCAGTGCGGGCCAGCCTACCAAGAGCTTCCCAGGTATCTTCTTTTGGAAACAATTTCCCTTGACGCGCATATTTCCACCTGTTGTCAGTGTCATCTACCATGTCCTTCCAGTATATGAGTATTTGCGAATAAGACAATTACGGATGAGGCTGCTTCACAAGAGTCTGGCTAAAGATGTACGGTAGTTCGAGCGAACTTGCAACTGCGCTTTGGGGACTTTGGCCAAGGTTAGGTCCAGATGTCTGAATGTCTTTGTTTTCTGCCTTCTTACTTCGCATCCAGATAGGTATATCAAATCACAATATTCCTATTCTAGATCTCCCAGGAACACCACATTCACATGACGGTGCTTAATAAACTGTTTCTCACGGCTGCCTTTCTGGACTGGAATTGCGTGCGAAGGCGAGAGATGGCGACATGACCCCCACCAACCACCGCGACCGAACACCGCCCTTGGATAATCAAGAATGATGCCGCAATTTCGGTCCCATGAATGCAATTGTTAGGCATACGCGCTATCTGTCAGCGGATCTTTAGCACTCTATCTCTTCTGGCTGTCTCAGTCGCTTCCAAAAAGGCAGCTGGATTCATCAGCAGGTACTACACTCACCCACAAGCTCGGACGTGCTGGCTCGCTGACCAATATCGCGGACTTGAGCCCTGTATTGCCTGACATGAGGATCCCTCTTCAGCGAGCTGCTCAGCATCGATAACGAGCTTGGTGGCTTCCAATGTCGACCAGCGAGCTAACTGTTCGTATGCAAACTTTTCTATATATTATTTTGCCTTCTCATTGACAAGAATCAAGCTCGAAGGGGAGGGAAGCGACGCGATTATGCTACAAAAGGTCGGCGAAGATCGCCCTCTGTTGTCTGGCAGCCCCTCCTCAACCTCGTCTCTATCCGGCAGTCAAAGCCACGTTGAAGCCCAAGACGACCATGCCTCCGTCAAAGCACCAAGGCCGTCCTCGTCCTCCTCAAGTGACGACGAAGAGGTAGGCCTTGTGAGCGGTCAAATCGAGCGCAGCATCGAGGCCACTGTTCTTCCCGAGACGTCCCACCTCGGCCGACATCTATCCTGGCACTCGGCCTTCATCCTCGTCATTTCCCGGGTCATAGGCAGCGGGATCTTTGCTACACCCGGAGCCGTCGTACGCTCGGCAGGGAGCATCGGACTTTCCCTTACCATATGGGCTGTCGGCGCGGTGCTTGCCGCCTGCGGACTCGGCGTCTCCCTGGAACTGGGATGCATGCTACCCCGGTCAGGCGGCGACAAGGTCTATCTCGAGTTCATCTACCGCCGTCCGCGGTTCCTCGCCTCGACACTCGTGGCTGTTAATGCGGTTCTTCTGGGATTTACGGCTAGCAACTGTGTTGTCTTCAGTGAATATGTGCTATTTGCCTTGGGGCTGGACGAGCCCTCTGATCTCCAGCGTAAGGGTTTAGCTGTAGGGTTGCTTACCGCCATCACCGTCGTTCATGGCTGCACTCCCAAAATAGGGGTTGCTGTCCAGAACGTCTTAGGATGGTTCAAGGTCGGGCTGGTCTTATTCATGGGGTTTGCCGGCTTATTCGTGGTCATATTCAATCCTGGGCAAAGCGATTCGAGGAATGGACGCGGCGACCTGCTAAACTGGGATAACCTCTGGAAGAACTCGGATTGGAGCTGGGGTACGATCGCTACTTCTCTGTTCAAGGTCTTCTACTCATATGCCGGGCTGAGCAATATGAACAACGTGCTCAACGATGTCAAAGACCCTGTGCGCACTTACAAGTCCGTGTCGATGTCGGCGCTCGTCACGGCCCTACTGCTCTACACGTTGGTCAACATTGCCTACTTCATTGTCGTGCCACTCGATGATATCAAGAGCAGCGGGGAGCTTATTGCTGCGCTCTTCTTCGAAAGGACCTTCGGTCCTAACCTTGGAAGGAAGATCTTGCCACTTGCCGTGGCGCTGTCGGCCGGTGGAAACGTCATGGTCGTTACATATGCTTTGGTGCGTCGACACGCTCCTCCTGCCTATCACCTCATTGCTAACGTACATCAAAGGCCCGCCTCAACCAGGAAATCGCTCGTCAAGGATTCCTCCCGTGGCCGGAACTACTTGCATCGACCAAACCATTCAACGCGCCGCTGGGCGGCCTTATCGTCCATTATATCCCGTCGTTGCTGGTGATTGCCCTCCCACCCTCTAGCCAAGTCTACTCTTTCATTCTGGAGGTTGAAGGGTATCCAGCGCAGTTCTTCTCGTTGGCAGTGTCCGGCGGTTTGTTGTGGCTTCGCCACAAACGCCCCGACCTCAAAAGACCATTCAAGGTCTGGATTGCTGCAGTTCTGTTGCGCATGGCCGTAAGCCTAGCGCTCATTACTGCACCGTTCTTCCCTCCACAGCATAACACTGGGACTATCTTTTATGCTACATATGCTATTGTGGGCATTTCTATGTAAGCTCAGATCGATACCCCTGATGGACTGCCTGCTAATCAAGTGTAGAATATTATTTGGGGTTTTGTACTGGTATATTTGGACGGTGCTCCTTCCTAGAAGAAACGGATATAGACTAGAGGAAGAGACCGATGTGTTGGACGACGGCGTTGCCATTACGAGACTTGTCAAAGTGCCAAATCGAGCTTTATGATGGATCAAAGATAGGGTTAGGACCCAGCATACGAATCCCTTTGTTCATTCAAATCTGCCGTGTTTGGATACACCCTCACACTGTCCTCGCAAGAGACATGAGATCGAAAGCATAATTCTGAATTATTTCTAGCCAGCTGCCAAGTTTTAAACCCACGAATCATGGCTTTATACACTGTTCTTTGTTTTTGGTTGCGCACCTTGCATTCAGAGTTACGGTATGAGGAAGAGTGACTTCCATAATGATGGAACAAGTCTAATCCTTTGTCCATTATTCAATTACTAGTATCATCTGTCATCACACATTCTTCTTTCCAACCATCTGTCCTCATGGTTATGAACTTGAACTGCGAGCGTCCGCCCGAAGATGCTCATTAAGCCCTTCTCTCTTGAGACAGTTCTCCAGCTTGAAGGATGCTGCAAGCTCATCTAGCTCCTCCAACGTCTTGTCCTTGAAATAACTAGCGTACTCCCAAGTCAGGATTTCCGAGAACAGCGTCTCTCGCAGCACGCGATGGATGTGGCCTTCAATCCTCCAGTGCTGCGGATATCGCTTGTTGAGGAACTCTTCCGGAATTTCCTCCTTGAAATGCTCAATTACCGGTTCATAGATATGGCCGACGTGCGTGTCGTCTCTTCCCCACTTGTCGAGCCCGAGTCGCTTCTTTTTCTCCAGGAACGGCTTCAGAAGTCGCATATATGCCGTGTCTGGGCTGGTGTAGACCATGCCCTGAAAGCCGATATCCTTGTACAGCCATATGCTCCAGCTGATCTCATCTTTCCTGTATATTTCCAGTTGCTGGCCCAAGAGGTTGTATCGTTGATCGTTGATCGTCTGATAGTTGGTCTCATTGGGGCTGGCATAAACGGGTCCGAACTCGCCGTTCCATATGGGGACCTTGTGTTGCTTCATAAACTGGACTTTCCTCTCATATGACTTTTTTAAGAAGCTTTTTTGCTCCGGCGTGCCTGTGTACGGCTCTCCGGCTGGAAAGCCCATAGTAGCGTAGTCGTGGATGGCATAGACGCAGTTAGGCAGCACCTCCTTGAATGCCGAGAAGTCCATCGCGTAGGTGTTGCCATCGAGGTACAGAATATGATCTGGGTCAACTGCGCGGATGGCTGGCTCAATACGGCTGTAGAAGGCCTGAAGGTCGACATGCTTCGGATCGGCTGGTTCATTCATCGGGTTATAGCCAGCAACCCAAGTGTTGCCTTTGTAGTGCTTTGCAATCTCTACCCATAGGTTCACCATTCGGTCCTGGAAGTCTTTGAAATCCCAGAATAGTGCCTTGTGGATACCGGAGTCGCTGTGCCACCCCTGATTCTGACCTCCCGGGAACGTGTGCATGTCAATGATGGTGTACAGTCCTTCAGCTGCACAGATGTCTACTATGCGGTCGATCAGCCGGAAACCTTCCGGTTTTATGACAGAGGGGTAAAGATCATCCATGAAGTGCCGGTGGTTGATGGGGATTCGGATACAGTTCAGACCCAGCGATACCAGGAACTTTGCATCTTCGGGCATGAAGAAATATTCAAGAAACTGTAGATCGAAATTCAGCATACGAACCAGGCAATGTTAACCCTCGAGTCTCACTGCAATGGATACACACCTTGTCAAAGAAGAAATCATACTTCTCCTGGCCCAGCACCTCCAGCATGGCCGCTCTCATCTCACTCTCGTGGCCGGGATAGCCGGTTATGAAGTTCTCTTGGTTTGTATGCCCCCCGGTAGCACACTTCGCCATTCCTGGTCAGTTCGGTCTGAAGAGATTACTCGAATTCAAGTTGCTGTAAGAACATACCCCTTTGAGAATTACACGCTTGCCATCGCCGTCAACGATGTCTGTCCCCTGGACGCAGAGACATGCTTTTGGTGCAGCGGGAGCCATTGTCTGCTCCTGGTGTTTGCGGCTTTGATGTTCTCTAAACTTGAGCATCTCGCCGTTCCAATAGCGGTATCGTGTAAGTTCACAGTAGCGGCCTATTTAAAGCTCAATTCATTGATACGTAGACGGAACGCTTAATTACAGTGGTGATTCGGGTATTCTCCGACGTTGCTTCTCCTCTCGGTTCAACCATGTACCGGCCTCAGCGACACCCGATTCGCTGCACCCGCGCTTACATGCATTGGCGGTAGCCGGTATTCTCTCCGACGTCAGCCCGTTTAATGTCTACACCCGGCTTGGCTGACGGAGTTATCGACCTAGAATTGACCACCCCCGCGTCTGATAGCGGCAAACCCATAAGCAACCCGGAAACTGACCACCAAGTCTTCCTTGGAACAGCATAGCGGCGTCTTAGCAACCTCTCTCACCTTGAGGAAGCACCCGGTAGTCTGGAATGCGAACACACCACGACGGCCGGTTAAAGTCCTAGTCTCCCGGATAAAGCTAAAAAGGACCGGGGCGAGTCCGGCAGTCAGCGGTAATCAACTATGATCTTCCAGACTTCGGGTTCATCCCAGGAACCTGGATCAACACATGCCCTATCCACGGTGAGGTAGCAGTGCAGTCAGTCAGCGGCTGCATACCCCGGATACCAGACTCAACATGAGCGCGGAGACGAGCCGAATGATGGAGGATTCCACTCTCCATCTCACATTCTCTCCGCTCCCCGTCGAAAGTATAAGATCCCCGTGGGGCTCCGCGTCTGATCCTTCTTGCTGGTCCGGGGAACTGTCCACAATTACGATAGGATCTACACCTTCACTCCAGAGCCAGACGCCATCATGGTTGGCAAGCAGACCGACGTTACTAGAGTGGCCGAGGAGTCGGAGGTCAAGAGGCTTCTGAATCTCAACACTACACCATGGTACAAGAAGCCCAACCTACGCCGGTTGTACTTCTGTCTCATTCCGGCAGCCCTAGGATGTGAGATGACCAGCGGCTACGATGGTTCTATCCTGAACGGCCTGCAGGCGGTCACCCCTTGGTTGACATGTAAGTCCACCCTGAACCATTTGACTGGACATCTGTCGTGCTGACAAGGACTCATAGACTTCAACAACCCCCAAGGCGCACTTCTCGGTGTTATCAATGCTGCCTTCAGCATCGGTGCGGTCCTCTCTCTGCCCATTGTGCCCTACATCAACGATCGCGTCGGGCGCAAACACAGCATCACGATTGGATCGGTCATTCTCGTGATTGGTGTCGTACTCCAGACTGCCTCTGTAAACATTGCCATGTTTCTTGTGGCTCGCCTCCTCCTGGGCATGGGAATCCCCTTTTGCATTTCGGGTGCGAGTCAGCTCATCGCTGAGCTGACATATCCTACCGACACTGCCGTGCTGAACGGCCTATTCAACGAGTCTTGGGTATGTTTTTAACCTTATAGGCACTCTGTGTCGCTCCCTTATCGGCTATGGTTGACTTTGAAAACAGTACGTCGGGGCAATCATCGCGGCCGGCACAACCCTAGGTACCTTCGCGCGACCTGACGATTGGTCATGGAGGATCCCATCCATTGTGCAGATCGCACCGTCAGTTCTCCAATTGATATTCATCTGGTTCATCCCCGAATCGCCTCGTTGGCTGCTATCGAAAGACCGCGACGCCGAAGCGTTCGATATCCTCGTCAAGTACCATGCCGAAGGTAACCGCGAAGACCCCTTTGTCAACGCCGAGTTTGTCGAGATCCAGACCCAAGTCCGGCACGAAATCGAGAACTCCAAGCGCAGATGGATCGAGCTGCTCCAAACACCGGGCAACAGGAAGAGGACCTTCATTGCAGCTTGCGTCGGGCTCTTCAGCCAATGGTCCGGTAACGGCCTCGTTTCGTACTACCTGGCAAAGGTCTTGCTTACCGTCGGCATCAAGGACAAGCGAACGCAGAACATCATCAACCTGGCCTTGACATGTTGGAACCTTATTACCGGCTGCACCGGTGCGTTTCTTACCAAGATTCTCAGGCGGCGCACGCAGTATCTTATCGCCTTCATCGGCATGACGGGTGCATTCGTCGTCTGGACTGGTGTCAGTGCCAACTTCGCACAGACTGGTAGCCACTCGGCTGCAACCGCCGTCGTGGCCATGATCTTTGTCTATTATGCATTTTATACGATCATGCATCCCCTGACCTACACTTTCATCATCGAGGTGTTCCCTTTTGTGCTCCGTTCCAAGGGCGTTGGCCTTACGCAGGTGTTTTCGAGGGCCGGTTCAGCGTTCAACCAATTTGTCAATCCTATTGGACTTGGGAATATCGGATGGAAGTTTTACATTGTCTACGTGGTATGTGCATCCTGGTACGCGGTGTTTGGTTGGTGAAGACCAGGTGTCGACTGACAATATCCTCCAGGTATGGCTCGCCATCGAGTCAGCAATCATCTACTTTGTATATCCTGAAACCAAGGGCCCAACGCTTGAAGAACTTGCGAACTGTAAGTACTCTCATTTGAATGGGAAGTATTGGATGACTGTGCTAACTAAGCGTCTCAGTGTTCGAAGATGAGCACCCGATGGAGAAGGGAGTGATGAAGGAGCGTGAAGAAGTTGATGAGCGCGAGAGGGTTTAAGGGCAGCTTGACATGCGTCATATGGTCTATTATCAACAGCTTCTGACACTCTCCGGCAGATGAACACGACAGCAATAGGAGCCCATCATCTGGGTAAAATACTGCCAATGAGCTTACAGCTACAAATACAATAAATCATCGCCGGCAATTTTCATTCGACTGCGTGCCTAACTGTCGGCCGCTACATCTAGCTACAGTCATTCTGACGCCCTCTTATGATGAAAAGCTCGCAATACGTACTGAATCATGATGAGGCAGAAGAAACTTAACGAACATGGAATATTTTCCACATGAAATATGTTCCAAGTCTTTCTCTTTCCGTCCATCCACCTTCGAACTCGTCAGACCTATGCGCAACTACTATAGTACCTACTAGAGGTAGACATAATTAGTAGTCACACCTCACCAAAGTTCCTTGTCGTGCTAGGTGATTCAGCGCCTATCCAGAAATACCAACTCCCAGGACTTCTTGTTGGCCTTCGCCAATAAAACCATGTCGTCAGTGAGCCGACCATAAAAATGCAGAGTGCATGGCTGAAGTTGCGATACACTCATCTCTACGACAGCGGCTGGTCTCCTAGATAGAAATGAAACACCGCTTCTCGGAGTAGTGACCGCCAAGAGCGAGACCCTGCCACGTCTAGAAGCGCTGATGCTCTGTGTGGTGGCTAATGGCATGGTCGAGGAGGCGAACTGGAGTGACTAGGAGTGAGGTTTGGGTCGTGGCTCAGCGGACTAAGTCTAACTTCTCGACCGCAGAGCACAATGATGGGCATCGCCCTAGTGAGTCCGGAATCGTGAAGACGAGCGAAAGGTTCAACCTTGCGCTGGTAAAGCTATACAGAACATCGAAGGAACCCATGGGATGGAAAGACGGCACTTGGTGCGTTGCTGTTGGGAAGTTTGTTGTGGTACTGTACATCGTTCGTATTATGTGTCAAGACGTCGGCTGACAGAGCAACTCCATCCCCATGCCCAAGATTATATAGGTACATACAGATACAAAAACGGATCGACGCCATTAAGTGCTGATGCTCATTAATAGCACCCTGAGATGCTCCTGCTCCTACTCCTCCTCTATCATGCTAGCCGCATGACGTCCGTGGGCTTCTCTTGGGGGGCCCCAAGCGTTTTCCTGTACAGCCACTGTGCAAACCTGACAGTCGGCTCATCTATCCCCCGTGTGACTATATCAGCCATCCATATGGTAAAAGGTAACAGAATGATGTGAGGCACCAAAAAGGAAACCTCAAGTCCAAGCGGCCCCGTCCTTGGCAGGGGGAAGATATTCATCCACGAAGCCAGCATCTTCTGATCGTTCTCAAGTGGTCTGATCCAACCCACCGCGAAGTAGAGCCGATCGCCGAGTGTGTTAATGATGGGTCCGTGGACCAGGTAGAGAGCGTATGATATCCTGCCGAGATACTGGCAGAAGCGCGTCTCGAAGAAATACTTCACCCAGGATATCCGCGGCACTGAAGCGACCACCATGTTGGCGGCCCAGAAGAGGTAGAACCACTTGTAGTCAAATACAGCTTGAGGCTTGAGGTATTCGGCCCAGTGCCATCCGGGGTTCTCTCTCAGATCTTCCACCTTAGTCGTGAACGCGGGCACACCCGCAAGCCACAGGCCAATAAAAAAGAGGTGGTACACAATGAAGGTCTTATAGCGTTCCAATCGCCGGAGCCACTGGGGAAACTCGCCGTCGTTGCGCCTTGCCAGCAAGTCCAAGTCGGCTTGGAGCATGCCAGCCATGAAGAGGGCACCGTAGTAACCATCCACAATGTAGATGAAGTAGTAGATCAAGGCGACCTGGCATAGGAGACGCGCCTTTGTCGTCGCTCTCATGAGCGCTAGGAGGGCCATATAGACGATGACGGAGCCTCTCATCTCAAGCCCGATAGACCACAGGTGTCTGTTGACCTCCATCCATGGTTGATTCTCCTTAAATAGGAAGCTGAAGTTCTTGAACTCCACATACCACTTCCACAGTTCTTCGCCGTACGTCGGCTGCTTTACGTTGGTCGACAGCCATATGTCAAACACGTGCCAGGACGTCATGAACAGGAAAGTCGTGACGATGATTGGGATAAAGAGCCGAAACCACCGCCTGAAGAACGCAGATCCCAGATTGTCAGCGACCTTGAGATGCTCGCCGTTGTGGATGAGGCTCAAGGGCTTCACAGAGAGCACATATCCCGAGATGACATAAAAGACGGCGACGGCTATGTGGCCGCCACTGAAGAAATTCCGTATCCAGGGAAAGGTCACAAAGTGGAAGTAGCCCCTCCAGCCCCACGAATGCTCAAACCGGGCGAACAGAGCGTCGCTCGTGGCCGCGTGAGAGAAGAGCTCGTGGTGATGCCAGTAGACGAGGAAAGCCGCAAATCCTCTCAGTCCATCCAGATAAGCCGTCGGTCGAAGCGGCTTGTCAGACTTTTCAGGCCAGGACAAGCTGAAGACGCTCCTTAGGACCCTCAGCCAGCTAAGCGTCTTCTTGCCCGCGACATCTCCCGCCATAGTGTCTAAAATGCCCTCGTGCGGCGAGGGCATCGCGGGCTCGATTAAATAAATAAAAAAGTCTTAAAGTGAAATGAGCGATAAGAACCGAAAGTAAAAGAGGGGAGAAACGAAGACAGAAACGAGCGTCTGTCGTCGCGCTGGACCTGTGATCCTGGCGATGAGAAGACAGGTATCAAGACAGAGGCCTTGTCGATGTCATGAACGGCAGTGTAACCCCCATCAAAAATGGGAAAAGAGGAGAAAGGGGTCTACTTCGTAGCCGAACGTCCAGACTGGGGGAGGAACTACCGGGGCGGGCTCCTGCCTTCAACGGTCGAACAAGGGGGTGACGGTTTTTGGAAGTCGCCAGCAGGAAATTCTCCTTGCAAGGAATTCAGAGATGGCACTTTCCTATCCCTGCGAACGTGGGACGTGTTCCTTTTCCTCAACCCCACTTGGTCCAGGGGCGGGAAAGGAGGGCGGGGCGAGATCTGCAAATAGCATTATCATTGGGCAGACGTTGATAGGGGCTGCTGAGGACGGAGGCCAATCTTGAATCAACCACTCGCAATCGCTGAAATTTTAACAGAGAGGCATGAAAAACGAAGCAGCACGATGTCTTGGCGTTCAGTGGCTGAGTTCGTTGCAAGTTTCGACATCCGCCACTCAACTGAGTTACGGAGTGTATACTATGTAGTAGACTGTAGTAAACGTACCGTGGTTATGTGCAAGACGCGATCATCGGAACCGAAAATAGAGTTCGGGAGTACCAGCTGCAGGCAATGCTGTGTGCTGCACGGGATCTCACGCTTGTACTTCCAGGCGTGCCACGGACGGGACTGCAAAGTACTCCTGCAGACCCGTGGCTGAATTACAGATAAGCAGCGGCGCGCTCAGTGATTAGAAAGCAAAAGGGACGACTATATCACACGAAAAGGTGATTACACGAACAAGGAGAGGATTAAGCTATTTACCGTTTAGATGCTGTCCCCACACATAGGTTGGGTTGAAGGATACTGCGCCAGCGTGCGTAATCTGGGAAGCCTCCACGCGTCAAGAGCATCATCCTGTGGCGGATCGTGTGTCTTTCTAAGCTGGCAAAACGGCTTCATGCCAAAGGTACGCCGAGCTGTCCAACTCAGAGTAAAAATATACGAGCTAGGAGTACCTCTGGGGCATCCTGGGGGATGCATACTGTGTAATTATCGACGGACCGCTATCCACGGAGAGTCGCGATTATAGTAATAAGCAACGATGTTACCTATCGCTCCTACTGAGGCTGTTTTGGGACACCATCTCCGACTTTGCTGCAGACCAAATGAATCCAATCCGACGGCGATGGGGGGTTCGACTTTTCTAGGCCAGTTTCCTCGAATGACGGCGCGGTACGCTTAGCTGCACTTGGCTCAGCTTGGCTGATCGGTGTTTTAGGACGCTTGTCGATCGCTGGGGCGGTTCATTTTTAAATTTTTCGATTGACGACCTTTGTCTCGTACACTAGCGCACCTCAGACTTTTGCGCCTAAAATTTCCTGCAGCGACTGGATGACGAAGTCGAAGTGGAGGGAAAAGAAAACAAGCTCCCAATGAGGTATCCGTGATATTGCATATTAGACTGCAGAGCGAGAAAGCAAGAGCCGATGATGCCGATAAGTTGTTCGATGATATGATGAATTGTTTCCGACGAGAGAGCTGCAGGACGGGAACGGCAGCAAGAATTCACATGCTTACCCTACCCCTGACTGGCTGGAACCTTATTCGCGTGCCGAATGTTTGGCCATTAAGTCTAAGATCAGTGTCGGCCGCCAATGCAAAGTCAGTGGTGTTTCCCCAAACAGAGAGGCTCTATTGGACAGCATTGCTGAATTGTCCAAGACAATGGCGTATATTTAGCGGCCAGGAGGAAGATTATGGCGTCCTCAAGGTGGGGTTCGCTGGCCCCGGTGTGTGTGTGGCCCTGTAACAAGCCTGACAGCCGTAGACCAGGTTTTTGCATGGAGAAGTTCCCAGGGTACATGGGGGAAGACTGGGAGGCAACGGGCCTGCTCTGTGCTAAAGCAGCAAAAGGTACCAGGGCCGAAAGTGATGAACACGCGACCTGCCCATTTGCCTTGAACTGAAGATAAGGGGGCGGGGAATTGGGTCCAATATCATTGGCACCGCTCCCGGCCCAGTTGTGCCCCAGGATTTTTCACAGACCTTCTCTTGATTGTTCTACCTTGTGCGGATTTTCCATTGCGATGCCGTGTTTCTCTTTTTCTTCCCCCTCAATCTGAATCCTGCCTGGCATCAGCCTTTCGTTGTGCTGGTGGACATTCGTTTCCCGTTCCTCTTTCCTCGTGGATCGATTTTTAGGCTTTTATCTTTCATGACACTCGCTTTCACCCGAGTCGGACAGCAAGCATTGTCCCCGTAAAGGCGTACTTTTTAAACACAGTCCTCCCTATATACGACTCCACGATTTCATCCCTGGGATAGAGGCGGTTGGGTTTTCTGGCCCGGCATGATTGCCAAGATCAGCACACCTCTCAACTTGGGTTCTCCCACCTTAGCAGCCACGACGGCGTCACTCAGGAACCGTCTGCCGACGCAGATGCGGCGATGCATCCCGCTCTACGTCGGCTGCGTTGTGCTAGTCCTCTTCATATTTAACATGAGCCTCTTTCGGTCGAGCCAGCAACATGTCCTGATACGACCACCCTTCGCAGCCAAGGAGCCCGCGCCGCCAGCAAAGGTCCGAGACGACTTCCCAAAGAAGATCTGGCAGTCTTGGAAGGTCCACCCATTACAATTCGAACGCAAGCACGCCGATGTCGCGCGCTCGTGGCAAGTGAAGAACCCCGAATACCGCTACGAGGTCCTGACCGACGCCAACGAGATGCAATATGTCGAGGAGCACTTCGGTCCCTTGGGCTTCAACCGACCAGACATCGTCAACTTCTTCCGGGATCTCAAAGACTCCATCGTCAAGGCGGATCTTTTGCGTTACCTGATCATGTATGCCGAGGGCGGTCTCTGGGCCGATATCGACGTCGAGGCGCTCAAGTCCATGTCCAAGTTCATCCCGCCGCGGTACGATATCAAGGATATCGACATGGTTGTGGGTGTCGAAATTGACGAGCCCGATTGGAAGGATCATCCCATCCTCGGCCCCAAGTCTCGCTCTTTCTGTCAATGGACATTTATGTGCAAGCCGCAGCAGCCCGTCATGATGCGGCTCATCGAGCACATCATGACCTGGCTGGGCGACGTGGCCAAGAACCAAACCGTTTCCATCTCGGATGTCCACCTGGACTTCGACCAGATCATTAGCGGCACTGGTCCCTCGGCCTTTACTGAAGCGATCATGACCGAGATGAACATCCTTGCTAAGAAGAATGGAGAGAAGGAGGTTGTCTGGGACGACTTCCACGACATCACCGAATCCAAGGTCGTCAGCCGCGTCCTGGTTCTCACCGTCGAGGCCTTTGCCGCCGGACAGGGCCACTCGGAGTCGGGCACGCACGAGGCCAAGGCCGCCCTTGTCAAGCACCATTACCACGCATCGAACTGGCCCGGTGCACATCCACGCTACAACCACCCGGCCTACGGCGAGGTTGAAAAGTGCAACTGGAAGGACGAGTGCGTGCGCAAGTGGGACGAGGATGTCGCAGCCTTCAACAAGATGACTCCGGAGGAGCAGGCCGTCGTTGTCGGCGAAAAGGAGAGGGAGAGACAGGAAGAGAAGGAGAGGATAGAACGGGAGAAGAAGGAGCGCGAGGAAGAAGACAGGAGAAAGGAAGAAGAGAAGAAGCAGAAGGAGATGGACGAGCTTAAGAGGAAGTGGAGAGAAGAGGAGGCGGCCGAGGCGGCCAAGAAGGCTGCCGAGGAGAATGGCGAGTCCACGACCACGACCACGCCCGCTGCCCAGGCGACCAAGGGCGCGAAGAAAGACGACAAGAAGCCATGAGACCAAAGTGTCTTTGCTTCTAATAACATCCCATTCCCGTTGCAACTTTGGAAAGGAAATCAACAGGATTGGGAGGGAACTATATACTCACGAATTCACTTGGAGATGTTGATAGATGACACGAGAGCGTCAGACAGATAAGCTCGATGCTCAGCTTACCCAGGGAGGGTACGGCCGGGAGACACACCAGCCGTGCCGAGAGAGAGAGAGAGAGACAAAGTATCGTCACATATCCCAAGAGATTTCGAGGCGGTGTTGTATATGGGAGGCCACGGAGTTATTTTTGTGTGTATTTTTGCCGAGCTGGGGACTGTCCAGGCTTTCTTGTACATATCTGTATCTAACACTCGCCATTTTCGGAGTCTGGACATTTGACGAGCTGGCTCTTCAGAGAGGGCAGGGAACGCAAGTAAGGCCCGCGACCATAGCCGGATCTTGGGTCCACTTGAATACCTAATACCTAATTCTCAAAATAAGGAACACAGTCAGACGCAGTCGTGATATCAGCGGGCCTTGTCGCCCAAACTCTCGTCATCGGGCAAGGTCTACGTCGAAAACGCACGATCTGAGAGTGGCGGCATTTGTGGGCGCGGAACCCAGACACGACTTCACGAGGTGTTGCACGAGTTTCAGTCTCCGGAGTTCGGGCAAAATCTTGCAAGAGACACCTCTTACCGCACTAACAGCGGCTCTGGAGTTGAGGATGGATCAAGTCAGCCCTACAGAGACATTCCAGTGAGAGGTCATGTCGGGCGCCTCGGGTAGGCGAGTAGAGATGAAACGTAGGCCTAGGTCAATACCATGCATATATGGCCATATTCGTAATTCTCACCGGAACTTGTCGAGGCCAAACTGCTGGCTCCTAATGAGGGGAAGTATCCTCTCTTTCCTAAGATCAATGACTTCAAGAAGCCAGAAAGGGCCGGCGGACTTTCTATGATACTTCAAGACTACAAGCCTAGAAGCCGAGTCGCTATTTCAAAAGCCCGTAAATCGTTGTCTACCTCTTAACCTGGGTATCATAGTTCCTCTGAACTTGCGAAGTGACCATCCCGCAGCTATCTTATGTACCTTAATCAACCTTCGACTTTTCGTCCCTGCCGTCGATCTTTCAAGCAGCTTGCTCTTTCCCCTCCATCATGAACCACAATAACAAGCAGATTATGTAAGCGATACTGGCTGCGAACCGGGTCCCGTGACTTGCTAAAGGGCTTCAATGTCCCTTCGCCAGGGAGCTCTTGCCGGTTTGGAAATGATGCCGAGGAACTCTCAAGGAAATGTCCAGATTATTTAACTTTCAGATTACCCGGTAAGGTATACTTGGAGAATAGAGCCGGGGGGGGAGAGATGTAAAGGCATGGCTTCGAAGGTACAGCACCTCTACCTGGGTAGCTTGGCTCAGTTTACTGCGTTGACTCCCATGTGAGATCTCGACAAGGTGATGATCAAAGAGCTCAGCCTTAAGACAAGGCGAGTCAGGGGCCCATTAGTGCTCATCTGGGGTGCATCTGTCTTCTCCAGACGGCTCCTTGGACGGGGAAGTGGGCAACGAGGCAAAAGATGCCTCGGGTCCATCCATGGCTTGGCCCGAACTTCCCCGGGTTTCACATGCAATAGACAAGTGCCCACGTCGCCATAAGACTGACCTCATCGGCACTCTGCTATGAACTGCTGGCTTCGGAATTGCAATCCCGCTCCCAGTTCCGAGATTTTCTTTACGCCTTGCACCACTTCTCGTGTCAACAGCCCACGCGCAGCAAGATACAGCAAAGACTGCTCTTTTGAACATTCGACGTTGGTGGTGTCCTCGGATAAACGGGAATCTTGGTCTCTCACGTTACCTTCGCAGTACGAGGTCCCGTCGGTCTCGAACCTGTCTGGCCTGGCCGACATCTTGGAGGCTGTTTACAGCGCATTTTGGGTTGCGGTGGACTAAGGTAGCGCATCTGGTGGAGAGCCAGTCAGCATCTGGCCATTACCATACCGAGCGGGAAACGGCCGTCCGAGTTGCAGCTGCACGCCGGCCGCTTCTGCATCTTTAGCCAGTTTGGCAAGGGGTACCTCTACGTGTAGGCGGGATAGCACCGACATCGAACGATTTCACAGCCTGAATCTACTCGTAGGTACCTTGCTTGAGGTACCTACCTTGGCCAAAAAACCACCCTTTTGAAGGAAGGAAGGAAATACAAAAACAGAATTATGTCTGACTCCAAAAACCGCACCACCTCCGTCTCCGCCTCCGCCTCCGCATCCACCTCCACCTCTACATCTTCTTCCTCTCCTCTTCACAGACTTCAGAACATCGCGAACCACATGTCTTCCTCAATAACAACAACGAGTTTTCCCGCCGAGGCGGTGCCTCAAGCACCCGAAGATGCGCTCTTCGGCTTGATGAGGGCCTATCGTGCAGACCCGAGCAAGGATAAAGTCGACTTGGTGGGGTTACTCCTTCTTTGCGATCTGACCCTTCTGACGCATACTGCGTGCGGTTCGAGCCCTCTGACTTGCTAACACTCGCACTTCTCAGGGAATCGGTGCATATCGTGACGACAATGCGAAACCTTGGGTATTACCGGTGGTCAAGAAGGTATGCGTTCTGGTCTAGCTCGTTTTGTTGGTATCCCGACGACACCTTGGGTGGCTAGCAACTACCCCGCGCATCGTGCCTTCACGATTCTGCAAGAGCTTCTTATTATATGGAGTCTATTGCGATTTGCACAACAGACAACATGTTGACCAGCATTTCTACTGTTTCTAGGCCGACGAGATCCTTCGAAACGACCCTGAGCTCAATCACGAATACCTCCCCATTGCCGGTCTCGCGTCCTTCACCAGCAAAGCCATAGAGCTGATCCTCGGCAGCTCCTCACCAGCATTGGCCGAGAAGCGCACAGCCTCCGTACAAACAATCTCAGGCACCGGTGCCGTGCATCTGGGTGCCCTGTTCTTGGCCCGTTTCTACAAGGTCGCCGGAGCCAACCGCACCGTCTACCTTCCCAACCCGACGTGGGCAAACCACAACCAGATCTTCAGCAATGTCGGCCTTCCGATCGCTACCTACCCCTACTTCGACAAGCAGACGCGCGGCCTGGCCATAGCCGGCATGCTACAGGCCCTCCGTGACGCCCCCGAGCGCAGCATCATCCTCCTGCACCCCTGTGCCCACAACCCGACAGGCGTCGATCCCACCCCGGAGCAGTGGCGGGACATCGCCGCGGTCATGAAGGAGAAGAAGCACTTCCCCTTCTTCGACTGCGCCTACCAGGGCTTCGCGTCCGGCGACCTCGACCGTGACGCAGCCGCGGTTCGCTACTTCGTCGAGCAAGGGTTCGAGCTCGTCGTCGCGCAATCCTTCGCCAAGAACTTCGGCCTCTACGGCGAACGCGCGGGTTGCTTCCACTTCGTGGCCGCCCCCGGCTCCGACGCGCCCAACGTCACGACGCGCGTCGCCTCGCAGCTAGCCATCCTGCAGCGCTCCGAGATCAGCAACCCGCCCATCTACGGCGCCCGCATCGCCGCCACGGTGCTCAACGACCTGGCGCTGTTCGCCGAGTGGAAGGAGAACCTGAAGGAGATGTCGGGCCGCATCATCAGCATGCGCAAGGCGCTGCGGGCCAAGCTCGAGGAGCTGGGCACCCCCGGCACGTGGAACCACATCACGGACCAGATCGGCATGTTCTCGTTTACCGGCCTGAGCGAGGCGCAGGTCAAGAGGCTGCAGGAGGAGTTCCACATCTACATGACTAAGAATGGCCGGATCAGCATGGCCGGCCTGAACACGCGGAACGTGGACTATGTGGCCAAGTCGATCGATAAGGTCGTTCGGGGGACGCAGTAGGGGATCGCCTCTTTGCCGCCGTGCTTGGTTGAGTATGTGATGGGCCGTGCTGGCTGGCCCGTCTAGTTGGGACGAGGTGGTTGAGTGACCGACCTCTACGCGTATGCGCTTCAGTTTATTGCATCTCCTCTTCATCCATCGCTCTATCCAAAAAGTTCCTGTGGAAAATGGAGCATGGCACTGGTAGAAATTCTAGATAGAGCCCGCATAGCCCATACTACCCCCATTCAATGCATAACTAGATGTTTTGACTACCTCTTTGGCCAAGAACAGCTAATCCTCATGATCATGGTTACTTCTTATTACCACAAAACAACCGCATCGGGCCGGCCACAGGGCTGGAGGATGCATGCGTGGTCTGATTTCGTGGGGACAACGCATTGCCTGCCCGCTTCATTTCCGGGGGAGCCGGAATGCGGTCGGGGGTTAGGGTCGATCGCGATCGTATTCAACGGTCACGTCGTCGGGCTGCCCCACGCCCATGCTACCGCCAGTGTACTACTCTCGCTCTCTCACGAGTCTCACTCTTTCTTCTTTCTTTTTCTCTGTGTGCCTGTCTCTCTTTCCTAAAAGTCCGAACAGCTAGCTGTCTGTCCGCAGAATCAGCAACTACTCGTAGCACCTCATCCACTCCAACCAACACGACCAAGAAACCATGGCCTCGGGACTCTTCTTCGACCCCCTGGTAGCCCTCCGGCTCGCGCCGCTCGTCTCCTCGACGTGCACGCTCCTGTACGCGCGCGACCAGCAGTTCTTCCTGGGCCTGCTGAACCGGCCGTCGATGCGCGACCGCAGCGGGCCCGTGCTGCGCCCGTACTTCGGGGCGCTGTTCCGGGAGGGCGTGGTGCTCGTCGTGGCGCTGCTGGCGGCCACGACGTGGGGGAGCGTGGCGAACCTGTACGCGCGCCGGCCGGAGCTGAGGGCGGGGGGAGGCTTCTGGTGGTACGTCGCCGGCGCGGCGCTGAGCTCGGGGCACCTGCTGTTCGTGCCGGCCGTGGCGCCGAGTATCAAGCGGATCACGGACGGGGAGGGGAAGGAGGAGGAGCGGAAGGGGGACTTGAATGCGGATCTGGACGAGTGGCTGGGTGTTAACTGGATTAGGATGGTGACGGTGGATTTTGCGGCTTGGGTGGCTTGTTTTGTTGCTGTTGGGAAGAGTCTGAGGGTTTGAGAGCTTACGGGAGAGCGACTGGACTTGAGCATAGGTGATTGAGAATGGGATGGTTGAGGGCTAACAGTAGGGAGTGTTATGTCGAGTGTGATTGTTGGGCGTTGATCCTCGTCCCGAGGTCACCCCTCTGGGTGTCAGTCTGCTATCTAGCACGTACTGGCGAGACTCTCCGGGCTAATGGTATCATGTATCATGCCAACACCTCGTCTGGTCGACTCATCATGGAGAGACATGAGGGAACCTTTGCCTTGTACATATGGCAGTCTTGGACGAGGCAGCTGGGACACTACACGCGAAGTGGTACCTGGGAAGACCAAAGAGTGAGGGTGTTATGGTGTGTATCCATCTTTTCTCTACCTCTTTCCCTTCCAATCGAACTTGCTACAAGCAGACATCGACTCAGCTCACTATGTGGTATGCGGTTTGGCGCCTATGGTCCCAACCCCTATTCGAAGAGGACGGTATCCGTCGGGTGGCCTCGATATCACCCTGCAGTTCGGCTGTGCACAGGAGAGATAAGCTATCCTGACAGAAAGCCATAGAATATCTGATCAAAAACGTGGGAGTTATTCCTCGGAACCGAGAAGATGGTCATCTAGGCCCTCACCTGAGGACGACGTGGGAAACGGACTGGAGACCGCTTGCCACGATACTGTGTCCTGCCGCCCAGTCTTGTCCTTGATCACAGTATGATGAGCAATCTCCATGCCGGTAGATAGCACGACTAGACCTACAGATGTGGCACAGCACAGGGCTAGATTAGAGTTTTATTGAGCGCGGCAAAGGATGTAGGCTGGCCTTGCGCTGGTCGCATCCGCGTCTGTGGGTGCGGCACATTGGGAACGGCACTTCGCAGAGGAGACAATTCGAACAACCTCCGCTGCGGTACGAGTAGAAGACTGACAAGAGGAATGACTAGATTCCACCAGTATCGCTACCGTGGGACGCGCTGGCGCAGGAATGGGATCCTGGTTTGTAACCCATGACCAGAGAGCGCGAGGTGCGGAAGCCAATTACGGCACGGTGGTATTCGCTGTACCAAGTGCTGTATCAAGTGCTGTACTGGGAGGTAATAACTATAATATAGTGAATGTTAGTGAATGTGACAGGGGAGACGGTGAGCACGGTTGTTATCTCGAAACAACTTAACCAAGGGGGCACTGCTGCCTAGACTTCGGCCAAGTGTCGAATCTAAACCAGCTGCAATCCTAAGGGGGCTGACTGTTCTGCTTCACTCTCGATATGAAGTGTCAAACATGCCCTAAGCCCTGTGCGACAGTGATTGCCGTCTACACGCATTGACCCCTGGATCCTGCCAGAGCCTGGCCCGTGACTGGCGGCAACGCTTTACTTTCACACAAGCTTCCGGGTGGCACAGCACGGTAGTCACGGCTGCTTTATTGCGTCAATATCAGTGCAACGAATGGGATTCGGTCCCAGACATCGCTGCGCCGCATGAACAGAACATCCGGGACAATATGCGGATGCAACCATGCCACATGGATATAGCCGCGTCTCTCATTCTGTGATAACGGTGCATACACTACGGTTTCTAGATGGCTGTTGGGCTCGGTACCGAAGAAGCAGCCGGCGATTTGAGTTCTCGGCCCTGAGGTGGCCTCCCCATCATGATGCTCACTGATATAACCTTACGAGGTCCATGATGCTCCGAGCCAGCAAGCTCGTGCCTCCTCATGGAGACTGTGCCTTACAATGACCAGTGCTGGAGTAGCATCGCATGTCTGTTACCATGGATAATTCGCCGGCCGACTCCAACAGCGTGCATCTCGGCCTGTGGACGAACTGGTCTCGCGGCCCAGTCTTCGGTGCGACCCTGACTCTTACTCAGAACAATGCAAACCTCCTTGTCGCCTTTGTGGCCTTCTTTGTCACATATGTCGGCACAAGGTTCTGGAGAGTTGCGTGTCTGGTCCTCCACTTCATATACTCTTCGCGAGCACCCCGTGATGGCCTCTACCACCAGCGGCAAGCGATACTCCGGAACGCGTCCAGCGCTGAGGATGGCCTATATACCATTCTGTGCTTGGGGAAGGTATGGCGGAAGATCGCGAGACAGACTTGGTTCCGCATTCTCCCTCTTTTGATCTTCACCGCCATATGTGTGGTTGGTTGGACACTTGCCGCCGGCTTCTCGTCGAGGATATCCACCGCCGTGGGCAATGAAGTCCTTATCGTCGGCTCCAACTGTGGCGCTCTCGACTTGGACATGGACGATACCTTGTCGGACCAGGAGCTGTTCTACAACCCATACACAGCCAGACAACTGCAGAGTGCGGGCACATACGCGCAGCAGTGCTATACCGCGGGCGGTGGGGACTCACAGTACTGCAGCACTTTTGTCCAGAAGAGGCTCAAGTCCACCGTACTCGTCAATGCCAGTTGTCCATTTGACAAGACGATCTGCCAGAGTGACGACGCGAATATCATAATCGATACGGGGTATCTGGACAGTCACCACCATTTTGGTCTCAACGCTCCCAGAAACGAGCGTTTCCAGTTTCGACGAGTGCTCCATTGCGCGCCGCTGACCACGGTGAACTACACCACCCAGTATAACGTATCAAGCGACCGGTCGTACACGCGGTATATGTACGGGCCAGGGGAGGTTGGAAACTGGACTTACGAGTACACCAACGACAGCATATTCGAACTCATGTCCACCAATGGAAGCGGTCCAGCCTACGACTATGAGCTAGGGTATGTGACTCCGTCGCTACATGACTTGACCAATGTTTAAAGTGGGATGCTTACCATATTCATGATATTGCTTAGATCGAGGGACGCATTCTCTGCCAATGGGTCGTTTTATACCGGTTCCTGGATGCCGATACCAGAACTACTCCGGACCGACGCAGACCTGTATCTAATGTTCCTCTCTGCTAATAAGTTGGGCTACACGGCGCCGATCAATGACTCTTGGTTCAAAGCGACCAAACCATTCCCGAACAAAGTCAGCAGGCCGGGCGGAGGAGACGGCAAAATCACGCTCTACGGCCAAGACCAACCAGCGTCGCCGATGGGCTGCGTATCGCAACAGCAGCTCTGCCTCCAGTTTCCCGAAGGTAGACGGTGTACGCCACTCAGCGGTGTGGTGGACTCGCTTGCCGCATCGACCGAGCTCTCCGCCTCCCACTCCGAAAGCATGCTGAAACGCTATCAATGGGCTTTCGCCGCGGCCTTCAAGTGGAACCCAGCGATCGGTAACGTCGTGAACAGTCTCGGTTCCGGATCACTAATGGCCAAGCTCCTCCTCACAGTCGGTTCTGCCGCACAAGTTCCCGATAACCAGTGGCAGATCGAGGTCCAACACTGGCACGACATCACCATGACCAGTCTGCAGGCCGCATTCGTCAACACGGCCAAGGGTCCTTCAGACCGGAACGTCCTGCCTTGGGTACGACGGCCTAACAGCACGGTGGAGAACTTGCTGTGCAACAGCCAGGTCAGTAGCCTCTCGTTCTATCAGACATCTCGGTCCTATCACTAACGCTCATGCAACATAACAGAAGATCAACAGCACCCAGTTCGCGTCCTTCAGCGTCTTCGGCCTCCTCCTCACCTTCGTGCTGGGCGGGCTGATCATGCTGGCGTCGTACACCCTCGAGCCGCTGATAGCGTGCATCTGGGGGCGCGGCAACGCCAAGCACTACTCGCAGATGGAGTGGTGCGTCAACGAGACCCTGCAGCTCCAGCGACTCGCCCACGAGACGCGCGGGAGGGGCACGTGGGCTCGGACGACGGAGTTCATACCCGTCACGAAGCCGTGCGAGGAACTGGCTCCGCTGGATCTGAGTAATCCGCTACATCCCGTGCTGTCGGGCCAGAAACCGCACCTGGTTCAGGGCAGGACGTTTGAGAGCGAGTGGTCGAGCTCGCCGTCGTCGAGTGCGGGTGGTGGGGAAAAGGAGAAGATGTGATGGGACTGGTTCCTCGCGGAGCTCGGGGCTTGGTTCGCGGCCTGGCTGGTTGGTAAATGGCGTTTTGGAAAGGGAATGAAATAGGTACACACTCGTACAATAGCAAGATTTGTTCTCCAAGGTAGCCTAGTTGATGAGGATACACAGCATCAACGGCTGGTATAGAGGTTGAGTATGAGAGGGAATGGGTATAATGAACGTAATACTTAGGCTTGTAGGATGTCTACTTCCACAAGCTTCTCACTGACGGATCCGTCATTCGTTTTTAAAGCTGATGGTCACCATGGGAAGGTTTAGAGACTACGGAAGCCCTGTCACCCATCAGGCAAGTGTGCCTAATAAGGGAGATGAGATCCTGGACGGTGCCATCAGCCATGCTCTGCACTAGCAGCCTCTAGACCTAGCAACTGCGATATCCGACTCGGCTTTGTGGCCTTCCGGCTAGACTGGAGATCCAATAAGTCTAGAAGCAGGTGGCCATGTCTGTCTAGCTTTTTATGTGCTGTCAACTAACTTTCTGTTCCCCAGTCTCTCACCTTTCTCATTTGTCAACCTACAGCTCCCTGCTTTCTCCAGACGTCCTCGCCGTCTTGCCTGAGTTGGCCGATTGCAAACGATATCGCGATACCCGTTCCATAGGAGGGACGTACTCTCCATGGATACCGCCTGCCCTCCCGATAGTTCATGTATCTGAACTGCATGTCCCGGGACCCGATGACCACAATTCTATGGAACCCACTCCAGGTGGCACGTTGTGAGATATTTGTTGCTTGATACCTTTTATCTGTCGCGTTGCAAGTTGTTCGTTACTACCTATATAAAGTTATCAGACCGTCTCGCTTTCGTGTGGCGGTTGGGATCCAGTAGAGGAAGCCGAAGGTAGAGTCGCGAGCCTATATACTCTTGATGTGTCTCATTTTCCTCACTGTTCCTACAATTCTCATATAATTCATGGTTGACAATCCACGTTAACACAGAGTATGCTGTTCCCATATGTAAATGCTACTTAGACCGGCTGAAGTCATCCTCCGCTGTTTCGTCATAGTCCTGACTCCTGATATTCCAGAGTTGGTTGTCTCAATGCTCGCCCTTCAACACGTCCAAATGTAGCTCGATGCACTTGAATATTGGCTCACCTGATAGAGACAATTGCATGATAACTCCTTGCATAAGGCAGTCCGGATTGACATACTTCCAGTAGTCGTCGAACAAGCGTTCGGAACTCGGCATGCTTCCGACAGGCCGTGCATATTGTCAAGCTTCCAGGTCATATACTAACCATGCACTCGTATGAAGTTCAGTCTACTCTTATTGTCATTGGTCCTAGACTTACATTTAGTGAAGCGACTAATGATTCCCTAGTTCACCACAACGGAGAGCTTTGATGGTTCTTCGAACCCTTCTTGAGGACACTAATGACTCACTGGCTTACCACCTCGTCGGATAACATTCCAGCTGCCACTCTCAACAACCCAAGTGGGAACCTCAACATGACCACGCTGTGTGCCACACGCCAAGTCACTAGTAGGTACCCGCACCGACGGAACTGGTGTCAACTTCCCCAGATTTGTGAACTCTGTAGGGGTTCTACCCCATACCCCAGATCACGCCCCATGGCGCACCTGCCTCTGCTTGGCATCTTTGCCAGACTAATGACTTCTCTTCGAATATGGCGGACAGGACGACAGGAAATCATTGTCCTGAGAGGCACAATGTGGTGCATATATTAGACCCTTGCCTGTCCCATTGCTTCTCCATTCCCTCAGGGTTGGTTCGTCCTTGGAGTCAATCCCATCCAGACAATCTCGGCAACTAGAACATCAGCAAAAGCCCACAATGAGCGGTCCGGACTCAAAGACAGTGGACGTGACCAGTTCGAGTGATGGCCACCGAAATGGAGACGGCGCGTCTCAGGCCAGCGAGAAGCGCGATGTCGAGCATCTGGACCACTCCGAGGAGGATGTCGTCGGCCGAGACTTTGAGGTCGACGCTGAGGCACTACCCCTCGGATACTTCAGGAGCGCCTTCTTTCTGGGCTCCATGGCCGCCATCTCGCTCGGGCTGGTGGCTGGAGTCTCTGGGTTCGGATACGCCGCACCGATCCTAAGCATCATTAACGCGGACATTGGTCCGGTATGTTCTCTCGCTACCTTGAGCACAAAGGGCATTTATGTATACCCGCGTCGTCGCAATGTTGCTGACAGAGGATGGCCGTACAGGACCCCAACGTCGTCTGGGTATCGCTCTCGTACACTCTGACCAGTGCCGTCACCCTGACCATCATCGGCCGCATCTCCGACATCTTCGGCCGCCGCTGGATCTTTGTCGGCGGAGCAGTCCTCGGCGTCATCGGGAGCATCGTCTGCGCCACAGCCCAGACCGTCAACGCCCTGATCGGCGGCACGACCATCATCGGCATCGCTGCCGCGACCCAGCTGTCCTATTACTACGTAATGGGTGAGCTGGTGCCCATGAAGTACCGGCTCGCCGGCAATGCGTTCTGCTACCTCTTCACCATCCCCGGGTCCGGCATCGCGCCCGTTGTTTCGTGGTCCCTGTTGATCTACCATCCGAAGGTTGGATGGAGAGGCGGCTACTACATCCTGATCGGCCTCAACGCGGCCTCCCTGGCCTGCTGGCTTTTGTTTTACCACCCTCCGACATTCCGGATGAAGCACGGCAACGCGAGCGTCTTGAAGTATATCAGGGAGTTTGACTACGTCGGAACCATCGTCTATACTGGTGGTCTGTTGATCTTGATCATGGGCCTGAATTGGGGTGGCAACGTCTACGCCTGGAAGTCGGCACCTGTCATCACTACCATCGTGGTGGGCTTCGTGGCGCTCGTCGCATTCGTACTGTGGGAGATCTTCGCGCGGCTGAAGGAGCCTCTCGTCCCGATGCATCTCTTCAAGAATCGCAGCTGGAACGCTTCTGTCATCCTGTCGGGTTTGGGAGCGAGCGTCTACTATGCGTTCGCCATCGTGTGGCCCTCCATGGTAGGTGTTCTGTACAACGATGGGGACCAGATGAAGGCGGCTTGGTTCATGAGCTTCGTGGGCCTCTTTATCGTCGTCGGGGAGATCGTCGGCGGCTTCGTGGCGAAGTACATCGGGTATCTAAAGTGGCAGTGTGTCGTGGCAGTTGTGATCAGTGGCACCTGCTTCGGCTGCATGGCCACCTCGACCGTTGATTCGAAGACGGCCGCTTGCACTCTTGTCTCGATCGGCGTCTTCTTCATCGGCTGGGCGGAGAGCTTGGCCATCACCATGGTGACGCTCTCGGCCAAGGACCAGAACAACCTCGGCAGCGCCAGCGGCGTGGCGGGCTCGATCCGCTTCTTTATCTCCAGCATCGCGGCCACGGTTTACTCCGTTGTTCTGTCCAACCGCCTCGCCACGACCATTAGCCAACAGGTACCGAGGGCGGTCATGGCCGCCGGCCTCCCGTCCGGTAGTGTGGCGGCCTTTATCGCTGCCCTCAGTGGTAGTGGTTCTATGCAAGATGTTCAGGGCGTCACGGCAGAGATCATCGCTGCCGGAACCGCGGCGTATAAGGAGGCGAACGTTTTGGCGTACCGCACCGTGTTTCTGACCAATATTGCTTTCTCTGGCGTTGCGCTCATTGCCAGTCTGCTTCTGCCGAATCTTGACCACCTCCTCACAAACAGGGTAGCGACTACCCTACACAAGGCGGGGAACGAAGATGAAGTGGTCGGAGGAAAGAACTAGGTCTAAAGGCTACTCGATTCTGCACGCGAAATACTGTTCAAATGCCTAGGGTAATCGAATACTATTACAAACTGAACCCAAGTACCAAGGCACAGGCCATTGTGATCGCAACCATTGCAGATGGGACGGGCGTACTAGTTCCCCAACTCCGGTTCCCGTAAGTCCCGTTCCTGGCCGAGTAGGTCTCCGCCCTCGTCGACCTGTTCACAAACACGGGGAAGCGCTGGTCGTCGGCCTGGAAGTGGAAGTCGTTCAGCGCGGCCTTCTCGGCCTCATAGTCGCTCATGGAGTTCGTCCAGTAGTCGTAGTCGACGACGCTGGGCAGGTTGCGGTCGCCGCCAAAGACGAAGTAGGCCTCGTCGAAGAAGCCCGTCGACGCCCCGTCGGAGCTGCGGAAGTGCTCCTGGCGCGTCCAGAACTCGACCGACGCCGCCGAGTCGGAGAAGCGGATGGTGTAGTTCACGCGTCCCGGCCCCTCCATGCTCCAGACGAAGGTCGTGTCGACCCAGCACCCGTCTTCCTGGACGTCTTCGAAGTAGCCGCAGTACTTAGTCAGCTTGGACCTGTCGAAGTTGTTGCAGCTGAGGTAGAACCCCTCCCCTCGCGTCCTGTTGTTCCTGTTGTTGATCATGGACTGCTCTGTGCCGTTGATGGTCCACACCGGCAGGAACTCTGTCGACCGGTCAGGATCCTCGGCCAGGATAGCGGGTGTGCCGCCATTGGTGAAGGGGCCCTTGACGGTGCCGTTCGTGATAAGTAGTTCGCGCAGGCTGACGCCATCTATGGGGCGGTCGAGCTCGCCGCTTCTGGGGATGAACGAGAGCTCAATGTCGATTGCGATGCCGTCGCTGTCTTCGGCAAAGAAATTATTGGAGGCGGGACAGATGGTGAGCGTTGCACCACGCTCGTTTGGGAAAGTCCAGCTGGTTGGACATGTCATTGTACCGTTCCAGTTCTTCTGTACCGCACCCCGAGGCAAGTCGAGCTCTGCTTTGATGCCGCCGAAGTACTTGATGCAGTATTTGTACTGGTTGAGGACAATATCGGCCGCTGTCAGTCGGAAAACATGGAGAAGAAGGGCGCAAGCCAAAAGAGAGGCCCAGGAGCCAGGTTTAGAGGCCATTCTCGACGATAAAGATGGCAATCTCCATCGACCCAGAGGACCTGACGTGCTGGCGATGCGCTTCCCATGATTTTATTCCCACGCATGGCGTACTGTAGCCCTAGAGGGCCGTTGCCAAGACCCCTTGATTTCTTCATTTCCTTAAATAACACCAATCGGTGCCCAAAGTCGATGTCTTACTGGCTATCCGTGACTTGAGCAGCGAGCTTGGGGGTAAGAACGGCGCAATTCCCCGCCGTCTTGGCAGCACGCGATGCACCATGGCGCGACAAGCCTTGGGACCTTGACTGTCCTAACTTGACCCGCCGGAGGAGACATCCCACACTATTACCAGCCCAACAGTCCAAGAAGTGGTGATTTTACAGTCTTCTTGTGGCATCACGGGTCATCGTTGGGTGTCGTTCGTTGACGTCGAGAACGAAGAGGGAATGGCGCTACATATGGCCTAATTCCAACACGGTCCGGGCCGCTAGCGGAGGGGGGCATCCCATACTCCTCCACTGTTCACATCGATGCACTGGTAGACGACAAGTTTCTTCAATGCTCTACTGATGTATTGCATCGCGCACCAGATTAAAACATTATTCATGTATGCATGTTTCGAGCTAATCGGGCAGGCCTCCGTGACAAGAGTATGAGGCAGAAATTATTACTAACTGCAATCGCCTCGCCTCCCAACCCCACCATATCATAAGGTAACTGAATCACAAAACTCTCCGCAAGACAGATGTACTGAGCGTCGTCGGCACCGCTTCTACGGTACTCGCTGCCAAGATTCCTCCCAGCAGGCCACTTGATGTCGAACTCGAGCTGCTGGACCCGGAAGATGACCCGCTCTGGCCACCACCGCCACCAAGCACCGTGGATACAATACATCCGAGCCCCAGCAGTCCGCAGTCTGAGGAACTTCCGCCTGAGCTCTGGGGCGGCTGCGACTGGGATGGACTCGCTGTGGTGCTTTGGCTCTGAGACTGGCTCTGAGACTGGCTCTGGCTCGAGGTCTGGCTTGGAGTTTGGGACTGGGACTGGGACTGTGACTGTGACTGGCTCTGTGTCTGAGACGTCTGGGAGGACTGCGACGTCTGGGACTGAGAAGTCGATGCTGATGTGGCGGATGACGAAGTTGAGCCGGGTGATCCGGTGATGATGGTCATGATGGTCGTCACCACGATAGTGCTTTCACTGCTGCTGGAGGAAGACGGCGCAGCTGCTGATGTCGTGCTTGACGGTGCCGCACTCGACTGGGATGCGGAGGACGACGATGACGATAATGATGGAGCTTGGGAGCTACTTGAGGCTTGAGAGCTGCTTGATGCCTGAGAGCTGCTAGAGGCGGACGGGCTCGTGGAGGGCGCGGCTGAGGAAGATTGCGCCGCACTGCTGCTTGAGGCTGTTGACTGCGTCGGGGTCGCTGAGCCGCTTGAGGACGAAGACTGGGACGTATTGTTCATTGTCAGACTCGGGTTTGCGGAGAGTATGCTGGACAGGATGCTGGACAGATATGCACTGCCGCTCAAGGAATCCGACCCGGACGACGAAGAGCTCTGGCTTGGGGCAGCGGTACCGGAAGACGAGGAGCTGCCGCTTACCTGGCTGGAACTCTGCGAAGACTGTGCCTGGGAACTGGACGTTGGCTGTGCAGAAGATGCTGACGAAGTAGGCTGGCTTGATGACGATTGTGACGACTGTGACGAAGTTGCCGATTGAGAGGAACTTGACGACTGAACTGAACTTGAAGTCGGAGCAGCAGAAGAACTCGATGGCTGAGCCGAGCTTGAACTCGGAGCAGCAGAAGAACTCGATGACTGAGCCGAGCTTGAACTCGGAGCAGCGGAAGTGGAAGACTGAGCACTGCTACTACTGGCCTGGCTGGAGCTCTGCGAAGATGAGGCGGGTGGTGAGGAGCTCGCCGCCGACGAAGACGCCGCAGATGACGACTGAGAGGTCTGCGATTGTGAACTTTGCGATGACGAACTGGATGCAGGCCCGCTAGGGCCAATGATGCTCGTGATGATTGTCGTGAGCAGGCCCGACTGTGTTGTAGATGCACTGGAAGAAGCACTCGTGGCGCCACTTGAAGAAGATTGACTTGAACCAGAAGACGCTGACGAGGAAGTGGGCTGTCCTGCCGACGACGAACTCGACGATGCAGCAGACGTGAGGCCGGACAATGTCGGCTCCGATACCGAAATGCTTGAGAAGGACAGGCTTGGCTGAGATGGCGAGATGTTGGAAAAAGACATGCTCGACATGGAGATGCTGGAGAACGACATGCTGCTGCTACTTGAAGTTGTCTGCCTTGCTTTCAATCTCATGTCATTGCTGCCATCAACGCCTGAACAAGCATTAGTAATCTTCTATATGACTATCATTGAGCAGGGCTCACCTAGAACGAGGCCAAGCACGAGAAGCCTCGTGATGAAGGCGAAACAGGCCATTGTGGGTACTGTCGTCGTGCGATCGTCGTGGTCCGTTGTGTATTCACTGTGTGGCAGGGATCCTGTCAATGCAAGGGGAGTGTCGTCGAGGTTGCGGCAACAAACCCCTGAGTAGCATGCCTCTCAAAGCTTTATACATCGTCAGTAACCTGCAACTGACGACAACGTATGGCCTTGGACTCGAGGTCAAGCAAGCTCCTTCCACACCATGCCGTCATCGCTTGTTTATTCTTTAGGGCCCAGGCCGTCTTTTCCGATGTCCTCAGTTTGGCTACTTGAAAATCGAGCCGTTTCCTTGGGAAGGTCTTCATTCATGGCAAACATGTTTCATCATCTTAGCAGACTTGATATTGCCAAGACCGGGGAAGCATCATCGGCCCAGGCAGTGCAGCTGTACCTGACATGGGCTGCTAATTCGGCACGGGGAGAAATAAATGAACTTAAGCTTTGTTATTATCGGCTATCTTGCGTGGCATCAGAGTATACGGCTATATCAACAGTCTAGGTCCTCGACCCGAGGAGAAGGAAACGAAAGTGGGCAACAGGCTAATATGCAGGGGCACAATGACGTCGATGAACCAACAACGAACCAGATCAATGTTATATGTTTCGATACGCCTCATAGTCTACAAGAGACGGACCTCAATTCTAAGGTATTGAAGCCTATGGGCTTGGGGATAGGTGCGGCTCGTAGATGGTCACACACGGCAGCATGGAGCACGAGAGGATTTAGGGGAACTAGACAATATTGAGTGCAGACCTATAGGCGAATGCGATAGCCTCCATAGCCAATGCCGCTTCTTCAATTCCCCGAGCTCGACTTGGCACCCGTTAGAAATCTGCAATACTAACGTAGCTGTCTGTCTCTCCGCCCCAACTACTTCAACCTTTGCCCCTTCTGGCAGTTTGATATCCGGATAGTGCTGCAGAATACGCACAATAGCGTATGCTGCTTCGGTAAGGGCGAAGTCCACTACCGCCACGTTAGCAAGGGGTGAAGGGCTCGCTGCGCTGTATGTGATCTCTGGATCACCGCTAGGGTTTGAACAATTAGACATGATGAGAGTTCGAAACTTACTGCCCAAGCAAATCCGCGGGCCAGCACTAAATGGTAGATATCCGTAGCTGCGCTTGACACTTTCCTGGCAAAGGGGAAGGTCCTCATCCCACCTCTCGGGCCGAAAGCATTCTGCGTCCATCCCGTACAGATCTGGCCGGCGATGGAGCGCATAGATGCCAAAGGATACAGCTGTTCCCTTCGGTACCAGGACAGCAGACTTGCGGTCTGGTCCGCCCCCTGTTGGAAGGATCGTCGTCTTCTTTGCTGTGCGAGTGTTCACAGGTACGGGAGGGTACAAACGCAGAGCTTTTGAATGATTAGCATTAGAGAAGCATGTCTCTGTGCCGGAATGACTTGCTTTCTTTAATGACATTTTGAAGGTACCTCACATTGCGGAGGTCCGACCTCTTCAGCTTGGCTTCTGCCCCGTCGAGTAATGATATCTCAGAGCGCAACTTTTCCATCACATTTGGATGTCTCACAAGCAAGAAACTTGAGCAGAATGGTTAGATTCACCAGCGATTCCGTTCACAGTGAGTGACTCACAACGTCCATGAGAGCAGACAGGCTGTGGTGTCACGACCAGCTACGAGCATGTTGATGATCTGGCCTCTGAGTGCCGCTTTGTCTTGGCAACCGTGTACGATACCCTTCAGAAACAAATATCGAGCACTGTCCAACTTACTATCCGTAATACTTTGATCAATGATACGATCAGCAAACCTCTGGACCTTTCCGCATGCCTCCCTCCATCTTCCGCCTCCCAACAGCCAGTATAAGCTAGCGAGACGGAAGCGTCTGGCTATTTGACTCTGAGCGGTGTCAAAGGCCTCGGCGAATTCTCGCTCTGGGGAACCTTCGGACGATATTAGAGATTGTACAGACTTTCCGAAAAGAAAAGTGGTTGTGACATCCAGGGCAAAGCGGAAGAAGATGGGCTGGAGGTCGACTACCCCCGAGGTATCAGATAAAATATTCAGCAAGTCGTCAATGGTCTCCGTGAATATCTCTAGGTCTTCGTAATGTCTGTAGGCAAGCTGCGGTCTCAGTATCTCTTTCGAACGCCTCCATGCCTCTCCCTCCTGCGTGAATATCCCGTCGCCAAGCATCGGAAACGCGATCTCTCTGCGCGGACCGAACGACCAGTCTGAGGGCCACTGTTAGCACACAGTGCAGGTAACTCGAACTTACCACAGCCTACCCTTGAATTGACTCGACAACATGGCCTCAAGGTTCTCCGGATCGATGGTGCCATAGGCTGGAGTAAGCAAGAAGACGTGCTTCAGCGTATATCCTGTCTGGCGGAAGTGGAAGAGAGAAAGCTCCATCAAACGCGACTCCGACTCCGCCCGGAAGATCTGCTCCAAACGATCGAGTCCAAATGGTCGCTGGTTCTTGAGCAGCGGAGGCGGCAGACAACCATGCCTCACCGCGAGATCGTCAAGAAACTTGGGATAGTCAGGGAAGACTCGCTCCAAGCCATTGCGTTGGTAAAGGGGACCATAACTACCTTCTGCTCTTGTCTTGACCTCAAGTATTGTCTGATACAGAGGGCAACAAAGACCAGTGCGGTCAGGAGGAGACAATATTGCATGGTGTTTATCCGCACTAGGTGCTGACAAGTGTGAGTGTAATGAGATAGGATATTCGTCTCTGTAATTTGATCTTCCAAAGGCCGCACTTTTAACAAACCCTGTTAAAGCGGACAGTGTTTCAACGGCAGCGCATGTCGTCGCATGCAACACATCTCTAATCTTTCGAAACAGCTTGCGAACTCAAATCGGCACCAAAGAGCCGCGCGTTTTGTACTTTCATACTAGACTCAGCGTCTCGTAAGCGCGTGCTTAGACTTTCTGAAACCGTGTCCCCGGTAATCAAGACGGTTTTCCGTGACAATAGCCAGAACAGATGGAGTGCTGCTCGACACCGCAGGTAGTAATTATCATGATATACTCCCCTCCTCGTCCCTTTTGGTCAGTCCTGGTAACACTAGCAATGTACTAAAATCGTAGGCTCGAGCTTCTCTGCGATTTCGTCATCTTCGGCGATAGGATATAACGTTATGTACAGAGCGGCCATGAGTTCGGAAATCCTAGCGTCGAGCCGGGCTAGTGGCATGTTGGTCGCGACGCATATGCACTTCGAGACAAGAGACATGGCACTGGAGTGTCGACACATGCTGAAGATTCTGGCAGCTTATAGGGGTCTGCATACGTCGGAAACCTGCTTCGCAGGCGACCCGCGAGGGCGAACATGGGCTCATGAAGGTGATAATGCAGTTAGACGCAGGGACCTCAGATAAGGTGTCTAGATAGGGCTAACTTCTTAGTGTGTCTGACAGTGAGCTAAATCTGCACGGCGCAAACTTGGCCCTTCGGGAGGAACCGACCCTTAGCTGCACAGGGTACCTCTACGGGAAGGTGCATTAGGGTCCTAAGTAACCAGGGACCTCCCTGGAGCTTGGATCAACCAATACGCTAAACGTCCAACTTCAATGCTTGCATTCGGGTTTAGATGTTGGAGGTGTTGTCCCTGCTCTTGCCTCACATACCACTACCTTACGTCTTCTGTAACGACAGTTAAAAACCGCTATGGCAATAACGACACATAGCATATTGGTATGTGGAATAAACGGCTTATTGTTGCAGCTCCCGATGAGATTCTTAATTATCTTCTCTTCCTCAGATAGCAGAGGATATAGTATTATGCGCGGCATTCAGCGAGCCGTCGGACTACGTGGGTAAAAAAGGCCATCTGGAGAGCTGAATCTGGTCCGTCTCCACCCATCGACGTCTGGCGGGGCTGTACTGGTAGGTTCCCTCCCAAGCAGACGAGTATTACATTCTTGTATATGTCGCCGTATCGTCCGCCCATATCTGCAAACACGGCCTCCTGGACCTTGGCCGCCCACTCCGACGCCGTACGTAAGGGGCGGTCCGGTGTCGGACCGTACAGCCTATCTTTCAGCCTGGCAAGCGGCTCCCACAGCGCGATTTTGAGTAGGCACATGCCTAGGGAGAAGTAATCATGAGCATAGCGGTAGGGTGGCTGACGCTGAAGTTGTCTCTCGGGATGTGCGTACAGGTCTACCGCGCTAACCGTGGAGCCGGCCGTTTCCAGCGACTCGACATCCGGCGCAGCTGGGCGCGACAGCTCGAAGCCCAGCAGCCGAGGCTCAGTTATCTCAGCGGCTGCGCCGAGAACTTGGCGAAAGGCTATGTTCTCGGGCCGAATACTCTTGTGGTACCAGCCTGCGGCGTGCATGTGCATGACGGCAATCGCAATAGCCAACGCCAGCTTAAAGCGGTCGCCGAGCGGGGGTTTTGGGGGATTTGGTAGGCTCAGAAGTTCGGCGAGAGTGACGAACTTGACCGGGGCAACACCGATTGCAGCCGGGATGCGGAAAACGAGGCCGTATTCCTGTTCGTTGGCCGGGTTGGGGGACCAAACTCCAAGACAGGGCAGAAGACGCAGTGACGGATGGTATGGCTCCGAGAGCAGAATAGCGAGTTGATACAGTCGATTCCGGAGCACTTCTTTCACTCTGTGTACTAGCGCGCTGTCAATTTGTCTATACTCTATGAGCACGGCAATGCCGTTGAGGCGACCCATAGAGCGCTTGGTCCGGATGCCTGGTATCTGCGCAAGCGACATGGACTCTTGCACGTCCCTGGAGGGGATGCTGATCCTCGTTGCCGCTGGGGGCCCGCTTTCGCCCTGGCCAAGCGCGTGAGCCACGGCGCGGCGCAGTCGAGAGCAGGCGGCGAGCGTTTCGTCCAGCAAATTGACTCGATGTTCGTTATCAAGAAGAATACCCAGGACTGTCTCGTCCGATAGACCAGGTAGGATGAAGGACGGCGCTGCAAGCTTGAGCAAACGTGCGTGCACCGGCGACAAGGCTGTCCATAGAGTATCATTGTACTTTTTGAGATCGGTCGTGAGCTTTTGNGGCGCGGCCGTGATCTCTCCACGCCCAGAGTGCCTTCTTCGAGATATGGACTGTGTCGTTGGTGGCCGACGTCGCGTATGACGACGTCTGCGATCTCCATAGTTTCAGCTGCTCTAGCTGTTGAAGAATCCTGGATTCAACAGCCAACACCTGTGTTGCGGAGCTGGCGCCGGCCAATGTCAGCGAAGGAGGAAGGCCGTCAACATCCGACACGGAGTCATCCAAGCCGGATACAGCGACGCCATAGTCAGCCGCTAGCCGGTTCGAATCGCAAAGTAGAGTACAAAGCTTGGACGCCACACTCGCAATCAATTCTTGTGTCGCCGGGGGCTGTTCTCGCATCAGCGGAATGTCGGTTTCTGTCTTGCCCATGTACTGCCAGTACAGGTCAAACCGATGATGCTCAATTTGGAGATCGAGCAGGAACTCGCGCGACAGCGACTGTGTCTCCGACGCTGTCAGAATCAGTCGCTTATAGAAGCGGTGACAGGATTCGATGGTTGAGACGAGAGCGATTACGCCGACAGCCAGTCCCACCGCCTCGGTCGTCATCGAGATTCTCGTGATCTCGCTGAGCGAGTGCCTTAATTCGGTAGGTAGGATATGCTTAGGTAGATCAGGTAGGAAAGGTATGGTAGGCAAGTGTATAAGGAGTGCTTCCGCAGTGAGGGGTCTTTGAGGCTGACGAGAAACGCGCACTTTTGCCCCGGAAAATCGGGAACCAAGGGGCCTTGCAAGGGGGGAAATGCCCGGTTGGCTGGGAGGAGGTATGGTCTGCGTCCCATTTTGGTGCAGTTCTATTGGACCGTGGTTGTAGCCTCGAGAGTGCAAGTCTGGCTGCAAGACTGCCTCCGAGTCAGGAAATTGATGCGAGAATACTGGCTGTCATCTGCTTGATGATCTCGTGGCTTTGGAGGTCCCTCGTCGAGCGGTTCGTCAACTTCCTCCCATAGGCTACTCTATCGAGAGTAACGATATCGTCGAGGCCCATTTTTGGATGGCAATATATTGCAACAGCAGCCTGTCTTCACAGCCTGACAATGGAGACTGCGGCACCTGGGCTCCGGGACCTTGGGGGCTACACATTTCGAGAGGCGTAGGGCCGACATATAAACCATGTTCGAGGCCCAGCAGCACAGTCCGCCTGCCGAGCCCAAAACTGTTCATTAATACACACCATTTCAAAATCGCGCCTATGCTGGGTAAGGATGAATCACAATGGATGTTCGCTTGTCACACGCAGCCTGCACGCGTCCAGTCGAATCCCAATGGCGCAATATCTTAACCAATCATAGCTGGGATCGGCTGAACTTACAGGTTCTAGAGCGAGGCTCTGGACCAGCGNAGGTGATCTCTGCTCTCCGAACAATCAGCCCATTCCACATTTGGATAATGGTGGGTGGGCCAACGGCTTCAGCTGCAGGTCAGCTCTGGATGCGTGGGAACATGTCGCAGAGTAGGTGGAAATACTGTCCGCTCCCGACATAAAGTAAAGCGACGACTTTGACTACCAATCTCGTTGAATACTTCCCTATGTCTAGAACTCAAATTGGCCCCTGATCGTTCGACTCTCAGCTGCGTAAAGAACTCAATCCCTAGCGTGCCAAATGTCGCCTTTGTGGCCGTCACAAACTGCTCGGGGCGTGCCCACCATTCGTACCCAACCCGGGAATGCCGACGTGATCAGGTCTGGCATGGTCTGGTCCAGACTGTTCGGAGTGCTGCAACGTAGCTCGATTCGGATAAGCCATCGGCGATTCGGCTTTCTCGGCGACCTGATCGGTTCCGGCCGGGGATAGGGAGGGCTTCCGGACAATCGGCGACAGGAAGCTGCTGTCCCCGAAGACTACCGTCGCTATCAAGAGAATCAGGAGAATTGAACCGCAGGAAGGCAGGCCGGGACTTGATCAAGATCCACTGACGGAGCTGACGAGGGAGGTCCTTGTGCTCTCGCGACCCAAACTGCGCGCGAATGACAATATCATAGGCTTGCACTGCCTCGTTTGGGAGGACCGCGGCGC